>NW_020769378.1:205591-246708 GCF_900518735.1 Pseudonaja textilis
ATTCTATTCTATTCTATTCTATTCTATTCTATTCTATTCTATTCTATTCTATTCTATTCTATTCTATTCTATTCTGGCTCAGAAAGTGACATGGTAAAAAGATTTGCTGTTATCCCACATAAAGACCCTGATTCAACCTGATAGAGCCACTTAAAAAAGTCAAAAGGGCAGTTGCTATACATGTTACAAAGAGGGAGAGATGGTCAACATAGAGTTATTGCTGCCATCTTGACTTTCTTGGTCTCCAGGGAAACCCTTACTGCCATTTCACTGATGCTCTAAAAGACAGGAAAGACTAGGATATGCTATTACTATTTTCATGAGTTCCACTTGGAGAAAGAGACATTAAGAGTACACAAGCCCTACTGCAACTCTCATTCCTGAACTTCTCTGGTTTTCTCCAGCAATATGAATGATGATGAAACTTTCTCAGCTCTTTTTCAGAAATAACACCTTCTTAGTAAAGGTAGGCTGCACAGTTTAGCAACATGCTTCTTGAGCTCCTGAATGAAAAGTGTGGTTTATATTTATATAATAAGTAAATCCTGTAATCTCCCATTATTAGTCAGATTTGCCAGAGCAATGTTGGAGTTTAGCAACAATAGAGATCAGATATTGAATAATCTGTATTATCAACTTTGTCAATTGATGGCAGGATGCTAATGTGTCTATGTAATTCTGAAATGTCCCTTAACCTTTTCATAACTATGGAATTGTTATAATGGAACTGATATACAGTTGTACCTTAGTAGTCAACCACTTTGAAACTCATCAAATTTGGTACTCAATGCATTTTGATGTGAAAATTTTGTCTGGTACGCATCCTTTGTTTGAACTCAACGCACAAGCTAGAACTTGTTGGTGTTGGTTGCCTTGTGACTCACTACATTATTCCTTATGGGAAAAATTGTTTGGTACTCATCATTTTGGGTACTCATTGCACCTCCTAGAACCAATCAACGATGACTACCAAGGTATGGTACTACTTTATGCTGTTATTACTATGTCAGTTACATACACTATTTCAGCTGATTAACCTATATGTGGCATGAGTTGGTTTTAACCTCTTGAACATGACTCTCAAGTTCCTGTGAATACAGAGAGGAGGAAAATTGGATTTCACTGTTTGGAAGATATTAGTCCTACTCAAATTACTCCCCACACACATGGTTGACTGCATGCAGAAAAGGGTCCTGTTCAAGTTGTACAAACATGCAATCTCCTGCATACTTGCATATTAGCTAAGCATCAAAATTAAAGCCAGAGGAAATCACAACACATTTCATTACTGGTCTCAGAGCCACTATTATTCAGTAAAGGAATTTTGAAGTGTGGCTCCGTAACAGACTTAGATTAGAAAGTACCAAGAAACCCAAAGACGACAGAGATATTAATTAACTGCATTCCAGGAACACAGTGAGGGATGATTTATTGCTCGATGGTTTACTGAATAAACCCCAGTTGGCTGGGTTTTATACTATGTGAAACCACAGTTTACAATCACAACCTCCTAAGTACTAAGTAACATATAACCACCTTCTGACTAGCATACTCCATGAATATTGTCGTAACTTTGTTTTATGAAAATTGTCATATGCTATATTTTTATAAACACAACTGGAAGAAAAAAATATGGCAATGTTTTAATTATAGCTAATTCTATCATTGGCCTACCTGAACAGGGAACTTCAGGCAGTAGAGGGCACTTTCATCTCAAAGATGTAGCATTTTCAAGGGAAAGCAGAAAGAAAACCTCTTGAAGGGAAACCAGGAAAATCAGAACAGTAACAAAGGAAAAATAGGAGAGAAATTAACGTTTACAAATTAATTTCAGATAAATTAGCATACCTTTGTAGTAATATGGAGCAAACCATTAAGAGCTTTCTCTTAAAGGGGGAGCACCTTAAAGTGTTGGTAGGAATCATCTAAACTTTCCATGTCTATTCAGAAAATCCAGATCCTTTTTGTGTGAAGTTCTGTAATAGGAATAATTGGTTCTGTTCTTCATTTCTAAATTAAGTAATGGCTGCTCTATCAGATAGTAGTACCCTTAAGAATCATTCATTAGATCCAGTTGTTTTATTTTGATGATTGGGATTAATCATTTCCCATTTATTTTCCCATTTATTATCTGTAGGTATATCTATCTCATAAATGTTGAGTTTGCACAACTTACTGAAACCAGTTCATTACATAATTGGCTAGCATAATTTGCTAGGCTAAACTATGTTAGTTAGTCACCTTCTCCAAAATTCATCTCTAAGATACTGATCTTGTTGTCTTCTAAGGTTGATGACTTACATTTCTCAGCATATGAATCCCACCTTTATTTGGTTCAAAGTACAGCAAAGTAATAGAATTTGATTATTGTGAAAAGGCAACAGTTATTTATGTTACTGAATTTTTACTGGTGAGGGAGAAATGTATGGATTACATCTCAAAACCTTTACACGAAAAACCAATCTCAAGCTATATATGGGTAGTCACAGAAACATTTTCATTTGTATTCACATTTTAAACAACATTTCCTACATTTTTTTCTATAGCAAAGTGGTTCCATTTCTGCCAATACAAACTTACATATTGTAACAGTGAGTGTTGAGAAAATAATACACACATCTTGTATTATCACTTTAAAATTCAAGGAGCTTAGATACCACAACCAAAGAATCTCTCCAATGTTTGTCTAATTATGGTCTGCAGTAATCCTTTAAATCGCAAGTGTTTAAACTAGAAAGCAAGAAGGGTGTATGTGCACACTTACGTGGCTTTATAGCAATATGATCCGCAGGAATTAAGAACTGAAATGTTTTGATCTGGAAATGATCATTCTCATTTATATACACCTGAGTCATGTGACTGTTAAAGAGTCAGAGTCCTCTTTTTTAAAAAGAGCAATCTAATTTAAAGTGGAAAAAAATATTACACCTGGAATTTTAGGCTTAGTTATTAGATTTTAAATAAAGGTGATGCTAATATCTTAGCATGTTTAGCATGTCTCCTTCTAAAGGCCAGGAGGTCATGTTTTCCTTTTAGTCAAAGCCATTTTTTTTTTGTTTTTTATGTGCAAAAATAGCCTTTTCAGTAACTAAACAATAGAGAATATATTCTGGAAGTTCTTGAACACACTTGCGAGTATGTTAAGAAAAACGCAGACTTGACTGGGAAAAAAGGTGACATCACCCATAAATTTGCCACTTGTGGAATGTTATATATAGGATCAATATTTTCTATTGTTTAATTATCACATCTAATTGATGTTGTTTATCATTTGATCTGTTACCTTTGGATGCATCACACATATCAAATGTATGTAGTATTTGTTTATGTGCCCTGTATAAAGATTTGATTTCCCCTTAATAAAAGTTTGTCTGAATTACGTGGTGATTCATATTGTGAGGCAAATAAAACCTTCTTTAAGGGTAAAACTGTTTTCTCACTCACGTTCAGGGAACAAGTTCCTTCAGCTCCATGCCTCGCAAGTTGCTTGAGTTTAAAAGTAATATTATACTTCTGCATACACAAATGCTTTTTGGCTGGAAAGGTTCTAATGCTTTTAAGAGCTAGTTGCCAGGTATGAATTTAGCAAGTAAAGCGTTTTTCTTAGTTTCATCTTCATATCAATAACATTCTTACAAACATATGCCCACCCTGTTAGATAAAGGTTGGGATATTTAGGTAGACGTCCCTTTTAAGCCACAGTCCTCCCCATTCTTGCAATCTTTTTCTTGTCAAACTCTTGACATTTTGAAAAGGGGAGGCAGGTATTGGAATAGATTTAGCTAGAAGCTGGAAATGAAGAAATGAGAATGTTAAACATGTGGTTAGAAAGGAAAATAGGCCCTGTAAGACAGAGGGCATTTAACATTTTCACAGTATAGAAATAATTCCATATGTATGAATAATAAAAACAGGTTAGTCTGTTTTGCAAAAATATTTTGGCTAATGTAGCAAAAATAGTACAGTTTAATGTGAATTGCACAGTTTTAACCTGCATTTTGGCTTCAGTCCTGTTCATGTTCCCTGATCCCAAGCTCATCTTGTTCCAACTGTCCCAGCATTGCTTTGGCCTAGCTCCAAAGTCCAGAAATATATTTTTTCACATTGGCCAGTAACTGTTCAAAGTGGCAGTTACAACAGGAAGAGACGTTGAATTGGAATGCTACCAGCAGCCAATGAGACCATCGCTAATAGTCACATTCTCATGAACTCTGACTCTTGATGGCATCCACATCTGTGCAACCAAACAGGATAGCCCCCTTCCCTGATAAATGTACACAGAGTCCTGGATTTTAAAGGTACCACTGTTCTGTCCTTATTGGGTAGACTGCAAAAACTAAAAATTGGTCATCTTATAAAAAGAAAAATTCTATCTATGTGGTTGTTCAGTGTGAACACAGAGTTGATGGCCAATAATTAAGCAATGTTACTGTAGTTCTGTAGTAATACAGTTCTGATATTTAATAGTATAGAATAGAATAGAATTCTTTATTGGACAAGTGTGATTGGACACACAAGGAATTTGTCTTGGTGCAAATGCTCTCAGTGTACATAAAAGAAAAGATACATTCATCAAGAGTCAAGAATCATAACATACAACACTTAATGATAGTCATGGGGTACAATAAGCAATCAAATCATACTAGGAAACAGTCAATATAAATCGAAAGGATACAAGGCCCTAATCTGTTCAAGAACATTTCTATTAAATTGCCATCCATATTTATGTCTTGACAAGAGCATAATTTTTGTTTTTGGGTGGTTAATGACTATATAATAAATACTCGACTTATGACAGTTCATTTAGTGACCACTCAGAATTACAACAGTACTGGAAAAAGTGACATATGACTGTTTTTCACACTTATGACCATTGCAGCACCCCCATGGTCATGTAATCAAAACTCAATTGCTTGTCAACTGACTCGTATTTGTGAAAGTTGCAGTGTCCTGCGGTCCTGTGATCACTTTTTGTAACCTTCTGACAAGCAAAGTCAATGGGGAATCCAGATTCACTTAACAATCATAGTACTAATTTAACAGCTTCAGTGATTCACTTAACAATTGTCTTGCTTAGCAACAGAAATGTTGGGTTCAGTTGTGGTTGTAAGTCAAGGACTCCCTGTGGTAGATCTCAAAGCTGTCTTCAGTCAAAAAAGTAAATTTGAGATAACGGCTGCATCATTTGCATTTAAAAGGAAGCAGTAAGTCTACCTATTTCTAGTGCCAACTCTTAGCAATCACATAAGTTCCTTCTCCAGGGTGACTTGTGCCCAGCATGACCCTTCATGTCCTCTAATGGCACCCCCATTGTTGCTTTAATTGAATTCATCCACCTTGCTGCTGGTCAACTTTCTCTTTCCTTCCACTTTGCCAGCATTAGAGACTTCTTCAGAGTGCCAGGTCTCCACACAATTAATCTAAAATACAGGAATTCGAATCTGATCATGTCTGCCTCTAGTCTAGTGAGAACTCTAGTTATATTTGTTCAATGACACATTTGTTTCCTCACCTGCCTGTGATATTGTCAGGAGTTTTCTCCAACCCCAAATTTCAAAAGACGTAGCAGGTAGTGTTCTGGTTTTGTGAGTTTTCCCAGTAACTTATTGTTATAAAATTGAATGTCAAAGGGACTAAAATACAGCTATGTTTAATACTCTTGGAAGTTGACATCACAGCAGAGAAAGATGGGGATGACCGTGGCTTGTAACCATAGGTTAGGCAAGGAGCTGGTCTTGAAAAATCTTTCAGGAACCAGCTCCTTGCCAAAACTATGGTCACAAGCCACGGTTATCTCCATCTTCTAAAAGGGAAACCACAGCCTAGCTGAAAATTACAGACCAATCTCCTTATGCTGCATCACCCGTAAAGTCATGGAATCAATTATTAACCAATCCATTATCCTCCACTTAGAGTCAAACAACCTACTCTCTAATAAACAATTTGGTTTCAGGAAAAAACTATCCTGTAATCTGCAACTCTTACACTGCAAACAACTCGATCAGGGCAAAGCAATAGACGCAATCTACATAGACTTTTGTAAAGCCTTTGATTCAGTGGTACATGACAAACTACTCCTAAAACTAAAATCTTATGGTATCTCTGGACATCTGCATAACTGGATAGAAGCATTCCTGTCAAACAGACAACAAATGGTCAAAATTGGGAGCTTCCTATCAAATTCTGTACCTGTCAATAGTGGTGTCCCCCAAGGCAGTGTTCTAGGACCAACTCTCTTCATACTCTACATAAATGACCTCTGTGATCATATTAAGAGCAACTGAGTTCTTTTCTCTGATGATGTAAAGCTGTTCAATACCACAGACAATACTGCTACCCTTCAAAAAGATCTTGACTATGTATCAGAATGGTCAAACAAATGGCAACTTCAAATCTCAACAAATAAATGCTCTGTCTTCCATATTGGCAAAAAAAAATCAGAAAATAAAATACAAGCTGAATAGTCAAGACCTTGTTAATGATCCAAGCTCTGTAAAGGACCTTGGAATACTCATCTCTAATGATCTAAGTGCTAGAGCCCACTGTCACTACATAGCCAAAAAGGCATCAAGAGTTGTTAACCTAATCCTACATAGCTTTTTCTCTGGTAATATTACACTACTAACTAGAGCATACAAAACATTTGCTAGACCAATACTCGAATACAGCTCATCAGTCTGGAACCCACATTATGTATCTGATATTAGCACAGTTGAGAAAGTCCAGAAATATTTCACAAGAATAATTCTCCACTCCTCTACTCGTTGCAGAATACCTTATGCCACCAGACTTGAAATTCTAGACCTAGAAAACCTTGAATTACTCCGTCTTCGGTCTGTATATAAATTCATACATTGCAATGTCCTACCTGTCAATGAGTACTTCAGCTTCAACCATAACAACACAAGAGCACACAACAGATACAAACTCAAGGTTAACCGCACCAAACTTGATTGCAGGAAATACGACTTCAGCAACAGAATGGTCAATGCCTGGAATACTCTACCTGACTCTGTAGTTTCTTCCCCAAACCCCAAAAACTTTAACCTTTGACTGTCTACTATTGACCTCACCCCTTTCCTGAGAGGTCTGTAGGGCACATGCATAAGTGCACCAACATGCCTACCATCCCTGTCCTATTGTTTCTTTTATTTTTTCTTATATGTACCCATTTCATGTATTCATAACTATGTATATACTTATACCTATTATCTTGTAAGCAATTGACAAATCAAATCAATCAATCAATAAATAAATAAATAGAATTAACCTTATGTCAAGCCTAATTGGGATACACAGTAAGCATTACCATGCAATACTCTAATACCAACAGGTGCTTATGATTGATTGGATGCTTCCTTGTGTCCCCTTTCTCACCATATTAAACCCTTTTTAATCCTCAAAAGAATCACTACCAGCCCTAATGGCAGATGCTTGTGTGAAAAAAGGTTATGCCAGGGCAAAATCTTTGCAAAGTGTTTCTGGCAAAATATCAAGTGACCACAGCTACCATCAGAGTGTAAGTTTTCCTGGTATACAATTTTTTGATACTTGTGTGATATATATTTATTAAAGTATTGAACCTACCAAATTATAGTATTAAAAATTAACCAGTTCATGGAGCATGTTACCTTGGAGTTGTAAAATGGCCTATTTAGGAAGCTCTGGTCTTTGAGAATGGTCTCTCATGTTGATAGACAGACAGACAGATGTAGATCAATCACAGATGAGGGGTCAGATTAAATATAAACCACTGGTGAAGGAAATAGCAGCCTTGTAAGTGTTCCAATACCTGAGGGGCTGCCACAGAGAGGAAGGGGTCAAGCTATTTTCTAAAGCACCTGCAGGCCAGACAAGGAATAATGGATGGAAACTGAACAAGGAGAGATTCAACCTGGAAATAAGGAGAAATTTTCTGACAGTGAGAACAGACGACCAATGGAACAACTTGCCCTCGGAAGTTGTGGGAGCGCCATCACTTGAGACTTTCAAGAAGAGATTGGACTGCCATCTGTCAGAAATGATGTAGGGTCTCCCCCTTGGGCGGGGGGTTGGACTAGATGACCTACAAGGTCCCTTCCAAGTCTGATTATCTATTATCTGTCATCTGTTTGTAAGTATTTTTCTAAGAAAACCAAATAATCATTTACACTGAAATCTATGTCAACATGATATTTGTACCTAAGCTTCCAAGATCTGAGGGTATCCAAGGAACATAAGTTAAGGTAAAGTTTCCTCTCGCACATTCGTTCTAGTTGTTTCTGGCTCTAGGGGGTGGTGCTCATCTCTGTTACAAAGCTGAAGAGCCAGCGCTGTTCGAAGACGTCTCCGTGATCACGTGGCCGGCATGACTAAATGCCAAAGATGCACGGAACGCTGTTACCTTCCCACCAAAGTGGTCCTTATTTTTCTACTTGTATTTTTACATGCTAATTAGAACTGCTAGCTGGGCAGAAGCTGGGACAAATAACAGGAGCACACTCCATTATGTGGTGCTACGGATCTGAACCGCCAAACTGCCAATCTTTCTGATCAATAAGCTCAGTGTCTTAGCCATTGAACCACCGAGTCCCTTTTATCCGCATCCCAATGAAAATAGAACATACAATAATAGAGTTTGACATCTTCTGTTTGAGAACCGTTTTTATGTGATTAAAACTGAGCCATCCTTTTTTTCTACTGCATCATATTTCTTGATTAATTTTTTGTGTGTCATTTTTTGACCAAGATAAATACAAGAATGTATTATTTGGAGTATTGGTACATGGTAAATGCCCTATACTTCAGTTGTTGCATATATTCCATTTTTCAGAAAATCTGGCTAAATGTGTTAACAATTTATAAGGAAATGAAATGATTCAAATGTTAAAAACATAGAGCAAATGAGGAAAAGAGAATGAAAGGAACTGAAAAACATTTCCCAAATTAGGGAGATTGATGGACAGCATGATAGTAGTTTCCAAATCGGTATAGCTGGTAAAATGGAGGACAATTTTCATCAGAAGTCCATTTTTGAAAAGAAAGAATAAATTCACACTGCATTTTCTAAAGATTATATTTTCCTACATGTCTATGGAGATTCTTAGTCATCCAGAACATGGTTGTCCCAACGGTGCTTTTTCAAAAGGCAACTGGACTTTCCTTCTTTTCCTTGAAGACGTTTTGCTTGATTAGAAGTGAAACATCTTCAAGCAAAACAAGGAAAGTCCAGTTATATTTTCCTACCTTCCAGGCAAAACCCATAATTCACTGTGTTCATGTTGCTGAAAATGGATTATGGCTGTGTATGCCTTAAAGACACAGGAAAAAAAGCTAGGCCTCAAAGAACATTTTTTAAAAAGTTAATGGAGTACTTTTTGGTGAGCCTTGTAAGGGATGCCAAAAGAAAGCATACTTTAAGAAACTTTTCTTAAAAGGTCAGAGATCAAGTTTACATTGAGCCTGTAGCTCTAATTGAACAAGAGATGTATTGAGATTAATTGATATATGGGAATACATAAATAAACGTAGTTTTTCTTGAGTTAGGATTGGTTTTTTTGGAGGGTGTGTGTGTGTGTGTGTGTGTGTGTGTGTGTGTGTGTGTATAGCAGTGGAAATGTTTTGAAATGACTTTCCTCCAGATTTTCTTTTCTTTTTAACTTTACAGACTAGCCTTCAGCCCAGGGATTTCCTGGTGGTGTCCTGTTCAAGTGTTAACCTAATCTGACCAGGTTTAGCATTGGAGATCTATTCCGGACTAGCAGGCTCGAAAGCCTGCAACTCTGATTGGCCCGCGAATAGCAGATTGTGATTGGTCACCGCAGACTGATCTGATTGGCTAGTAAACGGGCTGCCGCGATTGGCTCAGCCAAGCGTGGCAAACTCAAATCGCCTTCATTGGCTGCCTAGCCGCAGCCAGCCCTATATAAGGGGCTGCTGCGGCTGGGATATTTCGCTCAGATCTGAAGTCACTAATAAAGAGCTGTTGTTGCTATCTGAGTCTTGCCTCCGTTCTTGGACCCATCCTCCCAGATCTAACAAGATCAGCCATCGTTGGCTGGGTACTGCCAGCTTAGTTGAATAAAGGCTAACAACAATAATAATGCACTTATCTGCCAGGAATGCCCTGGCATCCCTTTGCCCAGAGCTTTCCATCTCATTTTCCATCTCTACCCTGAGGAATAGAATAGAATAACAGAGTTGGAAGAGACCTTGGAGGTCTTCTAGTCCAACCCTCTGCTCAAGCAGGAGATATACCATTCCAGACAAATGTCTGTCCAACAACCTTTTCTTAAAAACCTCCAGTGATGGAGCACCCATAGCTTCAGGAGGCAAGCGGTTCCACTGATTAATTCAGAGCTGTAATAAAATAGATTTAATGCACATGTGGGAAGAATTCTAGGGGCTGGAGGTCAACCCCCCCCATAACTCTTTCCTCTTTCTATGGCAGGGGGTCCCCAAACTTGGCAACTTTAAGACTTGTGGACTTCAACTCCCAGAATTCTCCAGCTAGCTGCAGTTGAAGTCCACAAGTCTTAAAGTTGCCAAATTTGGAGGTCTCTGGTCTCTGGCTTCAGCCTGTTGGAAGAAATATCCTTCTGGGTTCAGTTCCAAGTGGGGAAAAAGACACTGGAAACATGGAGGCTGTTTGGAAAGATGGTTTAATGGTGGACAGGACCTCCAAAGTGAAAAGGGAGAATGATCACATGGTTCAAGGTGAAGGAAGAGATCAAGAAGGGCTCATATGCTGAGAGTGCCTGGGTTTTATACCCTCTGTTGAGATTTGAATTTGAGCTTGTATTCTGATTGGTTGTCAGACTCCCATGGGCTATGCAGGTGCAACTCTGTAGGCCAGGGGTCCCCAACCACCGGGCCCTGGACCGGTACCAGTCCATGGATCATTTTCTACCAGGCCGCCGGTTTGCTGGGCACCGCCATCTTGTTTCGACAGAAAGTGCTTCCGGGTGAGCTTTTCCGGTTGGAAAGCGGTGTTTGGGCCCTGAAGGAATCCTCGCGCCTTAGTTTCCTTGAAGGCGGGGGGTGGCTTCGAATGAAGAGCCGTCCCGATGGTGGAGGAGATCAAAAAAGCACAAAAAAGGTACAAAGGAGGAGCGGGGGACAGCTGGCTGAGCCTTGCTGGTGATGATGTAATGAAAAGGGCTTTGGGCAATAGCTATAGCTTTATTTGGAGATCTTTGTTATGTAAAGTATTCTGGCCCAGACCTTAATGGCCCACCCATTAACAAAGGTGGGGGTGAGCTTCTACTTCTGAGGTGAGTTTCTGCTTCTGAGTTTCTACTCTTTTGAGGGGAAATATTCTGCCTTTTTAATATTTCCTAGGATATTTCAATTTTCTAGGAGAGGGGTGGGTGCTAACTTCCTACAAGCCTATTCCAGTGACAGTGGCTATATTTCTCCAGGCCTTCTACCAACAAGGGGGTGGAAATGTTCTGGGCATCTCACAGGGTGGAGTAATGAAAAACTTCTTCAATAACACCCCCCCACCCCCACACTTGCAATTGGATATTGTTTGATACATTCATGCTGCTGTTTATAATCGGGGGGAACAACAACAAAATCCCTTATGAGCCTGCAGTGGGATGGGTGAACATTTTATTCCCAAGGCAGTGGGTGGAAACTCCATGAGTCTATGCACTGTCCTGAGACTGGCACGGTGCCCTGTTGTAGGAGAGATGAAAGCAGAAAACAAAGATCTTTTTTTGTCCTGTCCTGGCAGAGCCTCTTTCATCTTCATAGGTTTCCTCTATTTCATGTAAACAAGAAGGTTTTGCATTATTACTGCAGAGTTATTCCTGCCTAAGTTTATATTAGCTTGTGTAACTTTAAGGATTGCCCGTCCTCCCCCGCAACCCCCCTCCCCAGCAGCCAATCTGTCCTGAAATACTCTGGAGTCTTCGCTCCCACTTTCTGTCTGCAGATATATGATAAGCCAAGAAGTGAGCTATAATAAGTTCGCACAACTTCCAAACTGTGGAAGAACTATCTTGGCACTGGCTGGGTATTTGAATATTGAATCGGCTTGTGTCTTGAGACAGGTGAGTGATTGGCTATTAGCATCTTTGAGCAAAATAAATGAATAAACAAAAAAACTAAGCAGCCCAAATTACAATGTATTGAATTTGGTGATTGAAACAAGCTACTTTTTGTTGTTTTAATTGGTATTTACGCAACGGGCATTGTAACAGCTTTGTGAAAGATACACCTGTTTAAGTTTTTTTTTAAAAAAAAGCTTTAACAATTGAAATGCTCTTTTTTATTGGCTTATTCATTATTCAGAATGGAAATCAAAGTAGTTTTCTACATTGTTTTGTATTAAACTAGATGAAAAATAGTTCTAATTCTGTTGAGAAACTTATTAGCAATGAACCCAAATAATAATTGTCTTGAGTACAGAAACGTGTTCTTAGATTCATGTATATTTGTATTTCTGTGCTGGGAGAACTTTCTGTACTCAAAAGAAATAAAGAACTAAATAGGGCACTTGCAAATGTATTTGTTTTGCGCCACATGTGTTGCTTCTAAGACCTTTATAAATAAGTTGTTTGTAAGAAACGGGGGACAATGCTGGCAATAATGTGAAATTGCTGGCCAAAAGTTGCAATTCTATGTGTAATTGCTCGTAAATATATAGAACTGGATTATGTTCATGCTGACAAATCATACACAGATCTGTAGTTTTAACTTGTAAAACATGGAAAGGTGTGAAATGAGAGCCACCATCTCTGATTCTACGGGTAGCCTGATAGATCCATCTTCTTGGGCCTGATATAAAGTTGATTAATGTTGATCTTTTTATTAAGGTATTAGGATTTTATCAGCCTGTATTAAATCTGATCCAAAGTCATAATGAAAACTTCACTCCTTTATTTGATATAAAAATTTGTATCAATCATTTTAAAGCATTAGATGGTACTCCAATGACCAGTGGTGCCCATTAGATAAGGTCAGCAAATCAAGATGGTGGATCTTAGAGTATTCCTGGTGGAAAACCAAAAATGAAGATGGATGGATCTTCATATAGCAAGAGCCGCTATTGGGGTCTACCTTGTAGTGGTAAAGGTGGCGAAATGTAATTATGGTATCCATGGATATTCACCCAGTGTCCTTGTTTTGAGTGACTCAGTTCCTCCTTGGAAGTCATAATACTGAAGCTCACCTGCAGGGTCGCTGTGAAGAACATGCTGTGCATCTGGCAAAGTCATTCGTATTCGCTCTATGGTGGACTCCAGCTTTTAAGCAGTATTGATAGAGGTGGTGGGGACTACATCTTGCAAAGTGAAATGGGAAGACTTTGAGCCCATGGAACCCGAGGAAGAGGACATGATCTTCTCAATTGCTAGTTTGGCCACTTGTGTGTTACATCTGGTGCCCCTCCTGGCTTAGTAAGGCTGCATAGGATTGGGTTAGAGTTAGTAATGAATCCCTTGAAAAGGGGGTTTTCCACCAGCTTTTAAAGAGGCAGTGATTTGCCCTCTCCTCAAAAGACCTCAATCCAACTGAGCTGGACAGCTTTCGTTCAATTTCCAATCTTTCCTCTATAGGGAAGATTGTGCAGAGAGGAGTCTCATGATAACTTCGGAGGATCCTGAATGAAGTGGATTATCTTTCAGTCAGAATTCAGGCCAGGGTTTGGGACAGAAATGGCACTCATAGATGACCTCTAGTGGAATGGGATGGAGAGAATGTATTCATCCTGGCTCTTCTTAACCTCTCAGCAGTGTTCAATGCCATTGATCATGGAGTCTTTCTGGATTGGCTTTGGAAGCTGGGAGTGGATGGTACTTTATTGTGCTAGTTTCCCTCCTTTCTCTGGGTCAATTCCAGTCAATGTTAAGGGGAAAGGTCCATGCTCAGTCCTTTCTTCTTTCCTATTTAACGTTTACATAAGGACACTGGGTGAGGTGATCTGTTGATTTGGGGTGAGATGTCACTGCCCAGTGTTGTGGTCTGCTGGCGGCCTGCAGAGCTGGCAGCAGAGTTAGACAGTGGGAAGGAACATGGGCCAGTTCTGGAGTCTGGGGAGGGCTCAGACAAGGGATCTGTGTCCGACACAGAGATGGTTCCAGGGCCACTTGAGAGTTATGTACTGACTCCAGAGCCTCCAGAATCTGACATCAACAAGGCAGAGGAACAAGGGGAACCTGTTCCCAGTGTGCGCTTATGCAGAGCTGCCAGAAGGCAAGAACAGTTAAGACAAAAGGGGAAACTCAGGAATAAGGCTTGGAGATGATTGGCCCCTCCCATAATACATAAAGGAGGAGCAAAGGGACATGAGCCTTTGCAGGAAGCAACTTTGTTCATTCTGGTCGGTTTAAGCTTTGAAGCTCTGTGTTGACTTTGTGCTCTGTTTGGCCTTGTACAGCTAATTGGCAATTTAGTTGTTGGCAGCATTTCAAGGGAGATAAAGGTGGGTGCTTATCAGCCTTATCCTGAAAGACTGTGGCAGACTTCTGTTGGACTATTCACAAATTGTTTGGGACTCATTATGGGCTGTGAATGAATATAATTCACAGCCATTGAAATAAAAAGAGGGTTTTGGGGACTAAGTTTTGTGATTGTTACTGTCTCAGGAAGCCTTGGTCAGAACTCCCGAGCACTGCCCAAGCCAGATCCAATGCACAAACTGGGGGTCCCTCTTCGGCTCATGACTCCAGCTCAAAGAGCAGTTGGCAAACATGGTTAGGAAAGCCTTTGCCTATCTTTGGGTGGTGGGCCAGTTCTGCCCATACTGGACCAAGAGGCTCTGTTCATTGTCAACCAGGACTTTGTATCCTCATGTTTGGATTACTACAATGTGCTCTATGTGGGGTTGCTCTTAAAGAACATCTGGAAGAATCAACTAGTGCAGAATGTGGCTGCATGCAAGTAATAAAATGGTGCTAAATATATGCACACGCAACACTACTACTATACGTTGCATTGGTTAAGTGTTTCTGAGTGCAATACAGGTGCTGGTTGTTCCTTTAAAACCCTACATGACTGGGAAAATGTTACTTGAGGAACCTTCATTTTCCAACAGTCTCTACTCAATTTGATCCAACAGATTGGACAGCTGCAGATCTGTTAGCTAAATAGTGTTGAATGAACCTTTTCTGCAATACCCTTGCTCTGTGGGAAATCCTCCCCTTGGAGATTAGAATGGTCCCAACTCTATTGGCCTTTCAGGTTTTAAAAACTTGACTCTGTACCCAGACATTAGGCTCAGAATATGTTAAGGGTCCTCTTTTTTTGGCTTTGCTGTTAGTTGCTTAACCATCTCCGCAGCTGTATGTATTTATTTTTTTGGATGCTGTTATTGTTTTAAATTGTTTAAACTATCTTATAGTTTTAGAACTGTAACCTGCTCAGAGTCACATGGCTGAGATGGGCAGCTATAGAAATTGAATACATAAATAAATTTTAAAAATAATATTAAGGAGGATTATCTTTAAGTTTATGATGGGCAACCCTTCAAATCAGAAGCTGAAAAGGGCATGGGAGCCATATTATACCTGTCAGTGGCTCCATACAGAAACTGTCTCTTTCTTTGGGACAGTAGCTAGGCAGTCTGAAGGAAGTGTTTAGTAAATGGTGCTGCAGGGTATGAGAATGTGCTTTGGGAGGAGTGTGGGTACATTGCTGGTGCCACCATAGCTCCAAGGCATACTTTCCTCAGATCATGTGACTTTTGTGATATCCCAAGAAGAGACAAAGCTTCTTTTAGGAGATCACAATAGATACGACATAGGTACTGGCACATTCCTGCTTCAAAGCACATTTCCATCTTCAGATCTGAAGAGCTACAACCCTATAATACTAAGATATAACCTGATAAATGACAGAGTAATATATATTTGCGCTCACCAACTGATACGGTAGCATCAGTGTTATACGAGTATATGCATTTATTACAAATGCAATGATAAAGACATGAGAATTCTATGAAAATTGCAAAAACTGCTAAAGACAACTAACAAGTCATTAGTAATGAATTATTAAAATACAAAAGCTGTAGAAATATTGGAATCCGGAATTACAAGATATGGATTTAATAAATGCAGTAATGTAGGAGATTGGTTAAAATAGTTTTATGGGACACCTGCTTGAAGCAACACAAACACATTGCTTATCTGAATAGTATCAGATGGAAAATATTGGGATAGCACAGTCCAATAAACGGTCCAGGTCATATATGTTTAACAGTCCAAAGAATATCCATTGACAAAGTCTTCTTACTGGTTTCCTTTGTCATTTACAGTAAACAAAGATATCAAAGTATAAGCACAGCATAAATACAACAGAGAACCTTAGATAGCAACAGAATGTCAGAGAGCGCAATCTATGATCTCTAGCTCCCTCTTATGGTAATTTGCAATATAATCAACCAATCGGAATATAGTATAAATCAATACAGTGATTTTGTCTTAAAGCTACAAACATATATTGTTGGTTTATATATTGCCAACCCAACTAATTGGTGTACAGATTCCTAACAGGGATCAACTTAACAGGAAGCAGAGGATGGAGACATGTAACTTGGCCAGCTAGGACACTTCAAGATGCAAAGTGTGGAACAGACCATAAATTATTGCACTCCAATTTATTGATTAAACTTAGGAAAGTAAAGAGTAGGTGTGTTAATAAGACTCTACCATAGGATATACAGTCATAATATACGATCAAGGAAAGGAATAGATTAAGTCTAGTTATGCGAGGGAGAATCTGAGGAAGAACTAAGAGACATTGTGTAAGCTAACCTGGAAAAAAAAAAGTGTTTTCAAAATTTAACAGGCAAAATGCTCCAAATGGCTTTCAGAACAAATCTTTATAAAAAGTGGTTATATGCTTCAAGGCCAATCCAGTCCTTCCCATAATGGTAAATATAATTGAGCAGGTTAAGGATTTTATTTCTTCTGTTTCTTGGAAGGATGGCAACTTAGTTGGGTTTCCATATAGGCTGCATGAATTTCTGGTAATTTAAATAAGAGCCGAAACAAACTTCTAGGAAGCCAGTCTCTTACCCAGCTCATTGTCAGATAGATATTTACCTTTTGGAAGAAGCAAATAGATTCTGATTTGGCTTTTTGTACACTTTCGCCTCATATTTACATTGGCCATAGGGGGGAAAAAGCATATTTGAAGTCTTGTAGAGTGTTTTTGATTTTGATGTCCAAAGCTAACACTGCACATCATTGCTAGAGAAGCTTTGCAGGCATTCCTTACACCAGTGTTTTTAAACATAGCAATTTTAAGATGTATGGGGTTCAACTCCAAGAATTCCCCAGTCAGCCAGCTGTCTGGGAAATTCTGGGAGTTGAAATCCACACATTTTAAAATGGCTAAGTTTGAAAAACACTGCCTTACCTCATCCCTCCACATTTTTGTAATATTCTTTCAGCCCCATTGAAGGGTACAGAATGTGTGGCAAAAGATTGGACAAGATCAATTGATATGTATGCCAGAGAAGAGAACTGCAAAAGAATGTCAGAATCACTGAATCACTGTGCTTATTCTTTGTGCAGACAAGAGTTGTTTAAGATCAAAGAATAGAGGCCTAAAAGGAAAGAAAAATATTAAATGAACATGTAGATTTCACAAATGGAAGAAGGATGTGAGATTTGATAGCTAATCACTTCAATTTTTTTAATTAGAAGTAATATAAGAAGATAAAGATGGCTAATGGAAAGAATTAGATGGTTTAGCACTGCTTTATTATTACAGCAGCAGCTTTGACTATATGGATCAATCTAGGATGTGGGATGTATATCGAGAATAATGGGAGGGCCAGAACACTTTTTTCTGAGGATCTTTTCAACGAGGAAGAAACTAAATACAACTGTGCTCGGAGAAACAAACTAATTAAGAACTGTGAATAGAGTCAAATGTTGTATCTGTTTTACTACAAGTATAAGAATGGCAGGACTGGAATTAATGATAGCTGGACTGAAACTGAGGTCAAAACAATTTGGCCAATGGATTACACTGCTTTGTCAATTTTTCTAAGTCTTCATTGTTTTCATCAAAGTGCAGAAACGTGGAAACAAATTGGACTGCACTAACATATAGGAGAAAGCAATAGCAATAGCACTTAGACTTATATGCCACTTCATAGTGCTTTACAGCCTTCTCTAAGCAGTTTGCAGAGTCAGCATATTGCCTCCAACAATCTGGGTCCCCATTTTACTGACCTCGGAAGGATGGAAGACTGAGTCAACCTTGAGCTGGTCAGGATTAAACTCCTGGCAGTTGGCAGAATTAACCTGTAATATTGCATTCTAACCATTGTGCCACCACGGCTCATACAGAAAGATGCTCTATGAGGTCTGAAAACCTTTTTCTAAATCATTTTCAAAGTATGCACAGCTCTACAGGAAAACAGAAAAAAAGGAAGGCTTAACTCTGAAGTGGACTTCGAAGAAGGATAAGGAAGAGCATTGACATTTTTGAAACTTACTGTTGGAGAAGACTCCTGAGAATACTGTGGCCTGTCAAGAAAACAAGCCAATGGACCATCAAATTATTCAATCCAGATTTCTCAACAAATGACCAGGCTTAAATTATCCTATTTGAACATTTTATGCAAAGATCCAGCTCTCCAGAAAGCCTTTAATGCTGGAAAAGCGGAAAGAAAGAGAAAAAGATAATCAGCAGTAAGTTGGATGAAATCAGTTATAGTGGTGATGAGACCTGAAGGATCAGGGTAGGGATAGATTGCTATGGAGAAAACCGATGTGGCTACCAGAAGTCAAAAAAGACTTGATGGCATATAATCAATCAATGAAGCAGGATCCACGAGATCACTTGAAAGTCCCTGCAAAAGTTACAAATAATCAAGATAGCAAGCATTTTTGCATTTTTTCATATAGTTGATCTTCACTTGGAGATATCACCTGAAGAATATACCACATACGTTTCTGAGTGAGTAGTATAAAATAATATTGTACAAACCTGCTGAGATTGCCTGCCCCTTTTGGATATGAGTTCTTGGTCAAATTCTAAGAATTTGAATATTTATCCCACAGTTCAGGTTTTAGGTTTTATGCCATTTGTTTATGACAGCCATTATTCTAACAATCTCAAAACTATTCAAACAAAACACAAGGCTAGCACCAAATTTAAAACAGAAAGGGCTGCAAAAGCCTGACACACATGATGAAGATGAACACAATGCATGAGCCTGATGATGGCAGATGAGATTCTGCTGAAATGTTGCTACAACTTTAAAAGCACAACTATAAAGACATGGGAAAATACCCAAACAAAACTGAATAACATACATACATACATACATGTCTGTTCCTTTTCTTCCAGAGCCACAGAGGAGCCTTAGGGGAGCAAAAACGCCTCCCCACAGAGGCTCCTCTGTGGCTAAGAAGCTCCCAAAAACAGGTGGGGGCTGCAAAAAAAGCCACGCCCACCCAGTCACATGGCTACGCCCACCAAGCCACGCCCACAGAAACCGGTAGTAAAAGTTTTTGAATCCCACCACTGATACATACATACATACATACATACATGCATACTTATTAACATTGAGGGGTTTTTTTTGTGAGCTACCAAAATTTTATTTATGAATGTGATGGATAAAATAAGTAAAATGGATAATTATTACAATTTGGTATATGTGCGATATTATTGCATTGTTTGAAAAATCAAGATATGATACGGTAAGTGCGAATTTATCATTCACATTAATTGTGAATCCTCTTTCTGTTTAGTCTATTTAAGCTCTCTCCAATCTGGTGCCTTCCAGTCCTGATGACTTACAAGCCCCTGAATTCCCAGCCACTGTTAACAACAGCTAGGAACAACAACAGCTAGGAATTGTTGGAGCTCTATTCTAAAGAATTGTCTGTGGTTTTGTTCTCTTTTCAATAAATTTTAGGCACTTTTTTTCTTCACAGCCACTGGCTTCAACCGTGCCTATATATTAACTAAATCATGCTTAAAGTGGGGAGGGGGAGACCTGTATTGCTGTATAAAATAATTTGAATTTGTTCCAACAATGTAATAAAGAAAAGGCACTTCTGCAAACCAAAGACTGTAATTGAAATGAACCTTGACCTGAGTAGGCCGAGTGGGTAAGTATGGGTAGTGGAAATGCTACCATATGTGTTATTGCAGATTTTAAAAACTGCATTGAAGAAATCAGACATGATGTAGTCCCATTTTTGATTCTACTTTTGCACAAATATTATGTTTTGACAGCTATTTAAGAAAAAAAAGCCTGGGAACAATCTTAGAACAAATATTGATCTATATTCTGGGGAATGCTGGCAGGGGAATTTTGGGAGCTGAAGTCCACATCTGTTAAAGTTACCAAGCTTGAAAAACATTCATCTATACAGATGAGTGCCTTCAAATTTATTATTTTGCATTGTTTGAGTTAATACAACAGTCCTAAAATAGATTATTTTTTGAAGTTCCATCTGAATGGGGATGGAATTGGTCTTTTATCTTCCTGTGCAGAAGCATAAGCATTGAAGCCCCACAAGTGGTGGTTAATTTTTTATGGTTATTGCCTTCTTCAAATTTCAGAGGATGTTAATAAATTTGACAATATGAAAAAATTGCACTTAGCCCCCTAAAATTATCATAAAGCATTTTCTGACCTAGTACAAAATGCCATAAAAGTATATCCTGTGGTGATGCTTCACTGTGCTAAACAGTTCAAGGCAGATACATCTTTGAATAGCTCCCTGAAGTTTTAAGAACTTTTTCAGTGAAGTTCATTAGAAGCTCTTTGCTGAAAGCTCTGAAGAATCTGGTAAGGAAATATGTCTGAAACAACGAGTTGTCTAGCATTACTATAAAATAAACTCTCTTTAGCTTACAGGTAAAATGGCAGCAGCAGATCACATGAAAATTAAAATTGATCCTCAGAATCTACAGATTCAGACGCATACTGTGGAGAAGTTGCTGGAACCCCTCATAATTCAGGTAGACCACATCAAGAGGAAAGTGGATTGTGGGATGAGAAATGAAACATGGAACCTCTTCATTGTGTGGTTCATGTGGTATCTGGCACAATTTAGAAAACATACACAGAATTTTTGTTAAAGGAATCTTTAGGCATCTACCTGTTCCCATTGATGATATATGAATTCATGCTTGACAATAATATTAACCAGTCAGTTTATTACAGTTTTAGACTGGTACAAGCTTTGTGTCCAGAAGTGCTCTGTGAATACTTATAAATCTATCTTAACAGACAGTAAAACAAAAACGAAATTAAACTACGTCTATAAAACAACCTGACTAGAATCCGTGAGTAAATTCCAAAAAGAGCAATCTATGTTTTCTGGGAGTTGAAGTCCACACTTCTCAAAGTTTCTGAGATTGAGAAACACTGATCTAGGTAATAAAGTGGAATCTAAAACTATGTGAAATGTGATAATGACAATAATATGAAACTAATTTAACCATTAGTTAAACTACAATGGTTCACATGCAAAGTTACTAAATTTGAGCTTGTTTGATCTGATGTTAGACCAGGGATCCCCAAACTTGGCAATTTTAAGTCTTGTGGACTTCAACTCCCAGAGTCCACAAGTCTGAAAGTTGCCAGGTTTGGAGACCTCTTTATTAGACCATGGTTGGCTGGGGAATTCTGAGTGTCTAAGTCCATAGATCTTAAAGTTGCTAAGGTTGGCAAACAGTGCGTTAGATGGATGTAAAAAAATTGAGAGGCTTCAATGCATGTATGTGACCTTTTTGACGTGCTCCCTGCAGATGGTGGACAGGCTTTTCTGTATGTTTGGAATTCACAGTGCTTCCCTGGACATGATATTAATAAATGATGAGCTTTCATTTTATGGCCTAAGCAAGGACTGGAAGAATAATTTTGGCTTGATGTTCATAGATTATTCCAAAATCAGTTAAAAGTTATATCAGTTAATCAGTTAAACTCAGGAGTCCTCAAGCACTTCAGCTCATCAACCCCTTTATGTTTCAGATTGTTCATCAATCCCCCGAATGTATTATATGAAAATAATTTAAGAAATACTACTTTAAGTAATAGTAGTATGAACAACAACAACGACCACAACAATAGTCCGTCACTTCCACCTTTGGGATTACTATTGATCACTTTGGAGTACTTGGCTGTAAACAGTGCTTGCTTTATAAAAAAAAATCCTATTCTATGTTGTGTTATTTCTATGAAAATTACTTCCCACAACAATATGAATAATTATGAATATATGAAAAAATAATAATTATGAAAAATTTCATGTTTCACTGAAATTCAATAGATTTACCCTGGATAGTTACTTTTATTGTGTTTAAAACCTTCTATCTTCCATCCATATTGCCAAGGACTCGGCTTCTTTCTTCTTTAGATAAGGCCATTTTAAAAACCATTACTGTATATCTACAGAGGGAGTAGACCACGTGACCCACTACAAAAACTGTTGTTTTAATCTGTTTGCCAGCAACTTCCCAATTATAGAGCATTCAGCATTCCTCTCCCATAGGATAATGTTCAACATACAGTTTAATCCTTGCAGGAACTGCTGTGTTTATTATGCTTCTGCCTGTTATAAATACATTTCTTTCCAAAGCATTTCAATCTTCTTATATACAGTCCTCAGTGTACATTTTAAAGGCTTGATTTATTTTGAACCTCATTTTTTAAAATTCTGACATGCTAATGAATTAGAAAAGTTTGCACGGATGTTTTTCCTCTGAAATATTTTAATTACATAATTTCACATGTCCCAAGTGAAAAGGAGAATCCGGTTCTGTATTTCAGGACAGTTGTAAATTTGCTATTTTATTAAAATACTATTTCACTTCTCTCCAACAGTTCTCACACCTCAGATATTAAAAAATATAGTTTCATTAAAAGAGACTCTTAAAATGAAAAACCATATTTCCCTTTAACTTAGCATAGGTGAGGAAAAGATTTTAATAATCAGTGGATAACTTTAAAGTTGTCTTGGGAATCAAAATTAAACTTTAAATAGATTTTGTTGCTCACAGATGACACCCCCTCTTGCATCATTAATTTAGTGGAGTAATTTACGGCCAATTCTCTCTTCCTGTACCCTGGCTGCATTCACACATCACACAAAACTATAAAGTGGCTCCTTGGTATTTGGCTGGCCTGTTTGGAGTTTTGAAACCATGGTTTGAGACAATGTTTCCCCATACTGTGTAAATTATGCCAAATCAGGTAAACATATCTTTCTTTGGGTAATCACAAGTATCCTTTACCCAATTACAACAGGGACATTTAAATTGACTTGAAGTGTTCCACTACATTGGGTAAAAAAGTCTTTCTGGTAAGTAATTTGGGGCAAAGGATGTAAAATGTTTGGGAAACACTGGTTTAAGACTTAGAATTTGATGTGGATCAATGTTTTCATAAATGATTTAGATGAGAGAATAGAGCAGGATTTCATCAAATTTGCACGTGACATTAAACTGGCAGGAATAGTCAACACTCCAGAAGGATCTTGACAGA
Organism: Pseudonaja textilis; assembly: GCF_900518735.1. The sequence continues at coordinate 229,038 of NW_020769378.1, forward strand.
CTTGAACCCTGGGCCCTATCTAGCACAATGAAATTCAGTGAAGAGAAAAATAAGATTTTACACTTAGGAAAGAAAATTCAAATGTACAGATTAGGTGAAACTTGGCTCAATAATAGCAACTGTGAAGGGGAGATGAACAATAAAATATGAGCCCAGCAGTATGTGACAGAGCCAAAAAAGCCAACAGAATCCTAGGTTGCATTAAGAGTGGAATAGAATCAAGGTCATGTGAAATATTAATATCACTTTATAAAGCACTTTATAAAATAATGAATGGAAACTAATAAACTAATAAAGGACAGAAGCAAGCTAGAATTGAGGAGAAACGCCTTAACAGTGAGGACAATTGGCCAATGGAACAGCTTGCCTTTAGAAGTTGTAGGTGCCTCATCACTGGAGGTTTTTAAGAAGAGACTGGACAGCTATTTGTCTGAAATGGTGTAGGTTCTCCTGTTTGAGCAGGAGCTGGACTAGAAGACCTCCAAGGTCCCTTCCAGCTCTATTATGATTCAAAGCCTTAGTAACACCATACTTAGAATACTGCATCCAATTTTGGTCACATTATATTGTCATATATTATCATATTAAAAATATAGAGACTCTGGAAAGAGTCTAAGGAGAGCAATAGAGATGATTAGGGAGCTGGAGGCTAAAACATATGAAGAATGGTTGCAGGAACTGAATATGTCTAGTCTAGTCAAAAGAAGGATTAGAGGTGACATTATAGCAGTGTTCCATTATTTGAGGGGCTGCCACAAAGTACAGGGGATCCACCTATTTTCCAAAGCACTAGAAAGCAGGACAAGAAACAGAGAGAAGCATCTTAGAACTAAGGACAAACTTCGTAACAGTGGGAACAACTAACCACTGGAACAACTTGCCTTTAGAAGTTGTGGGTGCTTCATCACTGGATGTTTTTAAGAAGAGACTGGGCAGCCATTTGTCTGGAATGGAATAAGGTCTCTTGCTTGACAACAAGATATCCAAAGTCCCTTTCAAGTCTGTTATTATTCTGTTAAGATTTATTTTGAAAGCTCCAGGAACATGGTTAAGCAAAACATGGCTTATAGCATAAGATACGTTGATTCCTGAAATAACCCCCTGTTCATTCTATGTGGATATGTCCCTGTTATATGCTGACACGGTCCTTAAATTGGAGCTCACTCACTGCTGATATCTCTGCGCCTCTTTATTTGATGTAGACCCAGAGCGACATGTTTAACTGCAGAAATGAAGATGTGGGCCTTCTTCCCTTTATGTTTTAGGTGACCACATTAATGAATTGCCCCCAGAATCCTTCTGGCAAGAAAAAAGGATGTTCCAAAAGAGCTCGTGTAATTCTTGCTTCTGTGGAAGAAGCTACTTGGAACTTGCTGGACAAAGGGGAGAAAATTGCCAAAGATGCTCCTGTCCTTAGAGAAGAACTGAACGCTGCTCTCCATGAGGTTCGCAAAGAAAGTAAGCCTGCTGTTACTCAGACAACAATATCACTTCCTCAACAGCTGCATCTTTGCTTTACCTCTTCCAATAATGTGTTTTATGACCTCTGTTTTGTGCCCAGGGATGATTTTTTTTTTTAATTTTCAGGTCCCAAAATAATAGAGACATCTGTCTGTCTGTTTGGTATTATGCTCTTCTCTGCTTAGCCCAACTTGCTAGCAGATCAGATTTGCCCTATAAAAAGGAAGATCACCAGTTACCCAGGAGATGCATCCGGATCCCTGTTTCTAGATCCTGAGTGTGAAGATCAGATCAGTTGCAGGGAATTTTTGGACCAATGTTATGAAATAAAGGGACATGCTGTACCTCAAACTAACAGCATGTATCTATTTAGGCTTCTCCTTTAAAAAAAAAAACCAAAATCACTTTCTAGTTTACTTTTACTATATAAAGATTCAGTACTTAATTTTACAATATAGGTAGTCCTCAACTTATGACTGGTCTCTTAGCAACCATTTAAAGTAGATCTACCCTGGGACTAGTTATGACCCAGATTCAACATTCCAATGGTTACCCCTCCCCCTCATCTGCAGTCACATAACCAAACTTCAGCCACTCGATGGCATTTGTTTAACGGCCACAGTGTTCACTTATCAATTGCTGCAAAAAAAGTTTGTAAAATCAAGTTTGGTCACATGATCAACCCTTTTTCCGACCATCATGATTTACAACTGGGATAGGCAGGCTCAATTACGGCCATACATCAAATATTGCCCGTAAACACCAGTGTGCTTAATTTATGGGTTGTGGTACAGAGCAGATGAAGAACAGGAAATGGGAAAAGAAAAAATAAGGGTGTTCATTCTAGTATTTGCCAATGTCAGGGCATCCCTGTGTGTGAGTGCTTGTCTGTCTGTCTATGTGTGTGTGTGTGAAAAGTCAAGATGGAAGCAGCAGTTGTGCAATCAAAGACCACCTTTCTTTTTATAATATATCATGTACAATCTTTTTCATGTTGCTTTAAAAATGCTTTATGATTTACTACCCTTACTATTTGCTAATTTTATTTCATAGCAAAAATTCTTTATTATATACCCCAGCCCAGAGAAGTAAGTTCTTCATAATATTTTCTCAAGTCTGACCTCTGAGGTCCTTCTAGCCCTCTGATTCTACTGTATGTATGTCTTCAGTTTAGTCCCTTTTTAGGGTTTGCCTTGTATTTCCCTCCCAAGAAAATATGGTCACTATAGTATTATAAGGCCTCTACTAATGAAATACTTCTTTATGGCCATTGAGGGAAAAAAAAACATCCTTCACAGATTGAGGGAATCTTGGTATGATCCAAAGGTAAATGACTCTGATGTAAAGGTGACAATATTGTTTGTTGTAAGATTTCCATTTGGATTCTCAAACTACTGTTTAATAGTTGTTGAGCTAGATGTTAATTACTGTACAGGCAGAAGTGGATTGGAACAGATTCCCAGGATAATCACTAATGCATTTCTTAGCTAGGACTGTTCAAGCATAGCTGGGATGCTTGGCATTTATTTCCATAAATAAATGCCTATATATGGGCTTGGAGATGGCAGCTGTGGCTTGGGTTCCGCCTCTTCCCTTGCCAAGTTTGCATGTAGTTCATTGCTATCATATCTCAAGAGAACTCTTAGATAAACTTTAACTCACAAATGCCACCATGACTTAGGAACAAATTTAGGATACTTTGGCTGCTGTTTTGTTCTTGATCCACAGAGAAATCAGAGCATAGGGATTGGGTGCTTTAATGGAAAATACAGGTAATAACAACAGTCCCTGGATAAACTGTGGTGTGTCCGTATTTGAAACATGCATACATGGTGTTCTTAACAAACAACCTCTCTAGCTTGGTAGAAACATCACATGGGTTTCTCCTTAAGATTGGCATGTGACAACAGTAGTCTTCAATTTATAACCATTCATTTACTGACTATTCAAAGTTACAACAACAATGAAAAAAGTGATTTTTCACCCTTGTGACTATTGCAGCATTCCCATGGTCCCATGATCAAAATTTGAATGCTTGACAACTGGCATGTACTTCTAACCCAGGGTCATCTGATCAGCTTTTGTGACTTTTTGACAAACCAAGTCAATGGGGAAGCCAGATTCACTTAACAACCATGTTACTAACAAAAAACCCTGCAGTGATTCATTTAACAACTGTGGCAAAAAGGTCGTAAAATAGGGCAAAACTCACTTAATAACTCTCTTGGCTAGCAGTGATAATTTGGGCTTAATTGTGGTCGTCTCTAATCTTACTTTTCTAGCAATCTGATATTATGGGAGGCTCATCCATATGTATATATAGAGAAATATATATATTTCTCTCTCTGGGCATGTTGAGATTATATCTGCTGAATAGAACTCTGCACTGGTGACAGGAAGGGCATCCGTCCATTAAACACTCAGCTCCATTCAATTGCCTAGGCTGCACCCCGCAAGCGATTATGGGGTCATTAAAAGATGATAATGAACTCTATCTATCTATCTATCTATCTATCTATCTATCTATCTATCTATCTATCTATCAATCAATCATCCATCCATCCATCCATCCATCCATCCATCCATCCATCCATCCATTTATTCTGTATAAGGATTCTTCTATGTATTAAAGAAGCTGAAATCTCACTTCTTTACTCTGCTATGTCTGAGCAGCAGTAGATCTTAACAGTGTGATTGGCCCGCATTCATCCAGGGCTCTCAAGCTGCTAATATTGTACATCTCTTTCCTGCTCCACAGTGCTCATTTCACCCACACATAACGGAAACCACAACAAGGAACAAAAGGATTATTCTGCTTAAAGAACATGGGAATCCTGCTAGTCTACCAGTGGTGGGATTCAAATTTTTTTACTACCGGTTCTGTAGGCGTGGCTTGGTGGGCGTGGCAGGGAAAGGATACTGTAAAATCTCCAGTCAGAGGTGGGATTTGCTGGTTCTCTGAATTACTCAAAATTTCCGCTACCGGTTCTCCAGAACTGGTTAGACCCTGCTGAATACCTCCTCTGTAGTCTACCAAATAACATACTTAGAACATTAAGCTGGAATTGATCACAAGCAGAATAAAACTCTGCGACATGGCTGATGAAAAGACAAAATGGTGGCTTGTGTATACTTTGTTCCATAGAAAGAATCTGTATACCAAGAATTTTTCTTCTCCACAAAAGGAAAACCCTGAAAGCTCATGCTTGTCTGAAAAAAGTATTTTATTTAGGAAATAACCTAGTGATAGCAAAGCCTGAGTTTCTTATGGGCTCTCTCCCAGCTTCTTACTACAGCTTGAAGATGTCTTGCTTCCCATTTGGGCCTCTCAAAAGCAGTCCATTTTTCTGGCAGACTGATTCTGGCTCAAGGTATTCTGGCATAAAAATGGTTTTTGTGGGAAAATGGAAGCTCTCTCATTCAAGACAATCCATGGCACAGGGAAGAGAAGGCTCGAAGTCCTTTTTTTCCCATTTTCCATTTCAAATAGATTGGTCACCCATGGATTGGGTGGGAGTGAGCCTGGGAAACTGACTGGCCCATCTCAAACATATGGATCGGATTTGCCCAGAAGTGTCAGCAGGATATGGTGTATGATCCATAAGGTCAGATGCCAGCCATACATATAAAAAACCGACGGACCCTCCATCCTGATGTTTTTGACCAATCTTTGTAGATATCTCTGTGGACTACTTTATATTCTCTCTATTCTTGAGGAAGGTTTGAGCTGGAAGTTAAATGTTTAAGATGCCGCTCTACTATCAGTACTCCATGTGCCTTGTAAATTTCAAAACTGCTTACAAGACTTGGCAATTATAGACAGATATGAGAAAATCACTTTCTTGAAGCACAAGCTATAACTCTACCTTGAATTTTTTTCTTCAAGGCAGTTCAGTTGTGGTTCTCAAGACTTGGCTAACAACTCATCCTCCACCCAATGATTGGGATCTGTGGCTGATATTAGGCTGGCCTGTGTTTACAGCCATGATGCATGGCTTATTGGCATTCTGTACAAATGATTTGTGTGTTTTTACAAGGATGCCTGTGGTTGAATGAGCTAAAGGGGGAATGCATTGTAAATTAGGAACAGAAGGAGCAGGCTACGGCAAGCAAGACAGTGGTCTGTTTCAAACAGCTTCCCAGATCATTCCCCAGGATGTATTTAAAAACAGTGATGGTGCAGCAAGCTTAATTTTAGATACATGATTCCTTCACGCAGCTATGTGTATTATTTCAAGTGTAAAACACAGCACTAAAATTGTATGTCTCTCCAGTTTACCATTGTTCTATGTTTTTATTCTGTTATGTTAAAGCAAAAAAAAGTGGGGGGGGGGGGAAGAAGAGAAACCAAATTTAATATAAGAAGGACATGCTGTGACCTTCTTTTGAATTTAAGAATAACATTACATTTTTCTACTTCTTCTTAGACGCATAGCATATATAATCTTCGGCATTGGAGAGTAAATGATTGTTTTGTTATAGAAAATAATTTTTTCTTAAAAGTAAAAAAATAAGAGTTTAGGGAATTCTTTTCAATCCTTTATCAATAGGTTTCCTTTTGTGTAAGAAAGTAATAGTTTGCATCTCTGGGTGCATCTGTATGCCTCTTAGCCTCTAATCAGGGGAATAGATATCATTTGTCCCTTGTGTCTCTGCCATGCCCATGTGTTATGCAGGGGTGGGATTCAAAATTTTTAACAACCATTTCTGTGGGTGTGGCTTAGGTGGTGGGCATGGTTTGGGTGGACATGGCTTGGTGGTCATGTCATTGGCTGGGTGTGGCCAACTCAATATCACTCACATCGAGGCATGCATCTCCTTGCCTGGCCTCTCATGACTGTGGGGATGCTGCAACAGTCGTAAGTGTGAAAAATGGTAATAAGTCACTTTTTTCAGTGCCATTGTAACTTTGAATGGTCATTCCACACAAGCAAAGTACCAGCAAAGGAGGGGAAAAAAACTCCAGAGAAGTTCCTGAGTCAGGAAGTCTAGTCCTGCCAAGAATGTAATAAGGGTCAACGGAGAGGCAATTTCTGTAAGCAACACCAGAATGTTTCCTTCCTGCCTTCCTTACAGGATTAGGCCAGTAATTTCTTCTAACAACGGGTTCTCCGAACTGCTTAGAATGTTAACAACCAGTTCTAGTGAATAGGTGTGAACTGATAGAATCCCACCCTTGGTGTTGTGTGTGTTTACTAGGACAGGGGTCTCCAACTTTGGCAACTTTAAGTCTTATGGACTTCAACTTCCAGAATTCTAGGAATTGAAGTCCACAAGACTTAAAGTTGCTAAGATTGGAGACTCCTGCACTAGGAAGTATGGGGCAGGTTTCATATCCTCTGCTCCGGATCCTAGATCCAGGTGGGCTGGAGGGGATTAGAATGGGGCAGCCAGCAACATTGTGAGCTATTACCTGAATGCCTCTCCCATGGGGTTGGGTTGTTGTGGAGAATTGTTTTCTGGATTTTTTTCATGTCACAGTTCAGTCCAGTCCACTTTGAAACTGGCTCTTCTCTTTGATAGCTTCTTACCATGGCACCATTGGTCCTATTCTTTTTGGGTTTGGAGGATTGGCCTGCTGAGAGACAGAGACCAAGGGCTTTTTGTATAATTGTTTCCAGTATCTTCACTGATTGGGGGAAAAAAATCGTGTATATGTATGTGCCTGTCCAGCAACAACCGGGTATGATTAAAGAAAAGATGCCACAGTCTCAGCAGTGACCTCAGCAGCTGCAGAGCATAGACTTGTTGGCTCTTTTCCTATCTCTGCTCATTTGGGGACAATTCGGGGTTGGGGGTCCAAAATCAGCTGCAGTGGGGCTAATTCTGAAGGACTTTAGATAGTTTTCTTTCAATTTGACCAGCTAAATATCCCCTGTTGCCATGCCTTTTTTTTGACCTACATTGTGACACACATAAAATAGAGATTCAATGGCATTGTTGTGGCCACATCTTTAGATTTATTCCTGCAGGAAGGGTATTGTTGTTTAATAATACTAGCTGGACATTCTGTGAAATGTACCATATTTTAGATCACCTTCCCCGTTTCAAAGAACTGTGGATTAGTGACAATACCTATATGAAAGAAATGTACAGGAGAGTTACATGAGGCAGAACTAGCTTTAAAACGAAGCAAGTGAAATAGCTACTCTGGACAGAAGATTATACAGGAGGTGCCATTTTCTTCCTGCAATCTCCTTTTATATCTGATTCAAAAATGGAAAAGGGGATTGGTTCAATTTCTTTCTTTCCCCAAAGCAACACAAGTCGTCTAAACTTAGCACTAATATTAGGAAAGGAGATGACCAGCCAGGCTCCTGGAGGCCAAGCCGGCTATAAGACCTGAGCATGAAAAATGTGAATAAAATGAAGATGAAAGAATGCGCCTACGGTACCTGTTGGAGTTAAACAGGCAATTGTGTTATGCAGAGTTCTATTTCATCCCTTATTATCTGTAATTGAATGGCATTTAAATCAGTTCCTCAGTCAACGAAGCCACATTGCAGAAGAGGGTAGAATTGAAAGAGCAGCCCAAGAGAGAAAAGAGGCTCTTTGATGTTATTTTAAAGTGAGATGTGTTTTTTAATTTCTTGCATTTCTTGAGCATTGTCATTATACAACATATAGCTCCTAAATGGTGGGTTGAGGGCACAGTATGTCAGTTTGCAAAGAGTCTCTAGCTCAGAGATTCTGGCTTGCATAGAATGATGAACATGCTTGGGGTAAAACTGGGCTTTGATTGCACATTTGTGGACTAGTTGCCCAAATGTCTCCAAAATGACCAGGATTGTCCTTACCGGTAGTATGGAATGCTGCATGTGGCACAAGGAGACCTGAGGTTGATCACAAGGAGACCTGAGGTTCTTTTTCTTCTTTCTTTGTGCTCTTTTTCTGCATTTTTTATACCCCTTAGTATGTGGTGGATTTGTAAAGTGTGTATCAAAAGTGGACGATGTTGGCCAAAATGAAAACTATGGTTTCCAGAAAAAATGATGAGTTTATTGTTGTGTGCTTTTCACAAATATTTTAAGGAAATGTTCTATGTTACATGTACATCTTTCCAAGCTACTTTAATTTTTAAGGTCTACTTAAAAAGTTTATAAAAAACAAAACAAAACAGTAAAGAAGGAAAGACAGTACAGTTGCAAATGTCTCCAACTACTGTATTGTTGGATAATAGAAATGAAATGGATTTTGTGCTGCTTTAACAATCATTGTGAGGCTGGAAGATGCTGTAAATTACTAGTTAGCAATAATATGATTATAGCAAGAGCAATAGCACTTATATTGCTTCACAGTGCTTTACAGCCCTCTCTAAGTGGTTTAACACAACCAGCATATTGCCCCCAACAATCCCCATCCTCATTTTACCCACCTTGGAAGGATGGAAGGCTGAGTCAACCTTGAGCCTGATAAGATTTGAACTGCCAAATTGTAGGCAAATGGCAGTCAAGCAGAAGTAGCCTGCAGTACTGCACTCTAACCAATGCGCCACTGCGGTTCTTATACTAGGACACAGGGCCATGTTGTTAACATGTGTCTTCCCAGCTTCCTTTTGCATGTGATGCCAGTCCTACAAAATAACAAGGCTTTTATATGTCTAAAACTAAAAAAATATTAGTGAGAGGCTGTATTTCAGATTAAAAAAGAGGAGTACTGCTGTGGAAACTATAAAAATTTATTTATACATATGCATCTCACAGAAATGCTGAAACAATGATAGCTGGAACCAAGGTACAGTGATTTTAATCTTTAAGAATAAAAATACATTTTAAGAATAAAAACACATTTGGGCAAATACCTTTGTTTTCTTCTAATACAAATTGGTGTTTTTATCCTTTTAATTCTCCCATATCTAATTTGCAGACTTGAATTTATTTATAACTTTAAATCTAAAGTTCAAACCAAATAATACTGGCAATAATATTTATCGCTTTTATATAAGTGACCAGCCAGTGTGTTTATATGCGTGTGTGTAAAAATATGAGCTGGGAAAAAAATAGACAAGTGATGGTTTTGTCCACCTTCAATTTTAATTCTGCCCTTTCCTTATGTTTCTGTTGTAAATAGTTTCTCCAGCTTCATCTTAGAAAAAAAAGGTTGCATATTAGTGCCAATAAAGGTTTCTCTTGAAATACAATAACCACCTTTAGAGAGCGTATTTCTTCACCACGGGAGGATGAGAGTTCAGTTTCCCTCCACACACTCTAACTCCCAAGATTATGTTATTTTTAAAACAGGGTATCTAATTGGGCCCTTAGAAAGAAGAGAGCCTGCCAGATCAAGAGGACATCAATAATTCTGCAACGAGATGATGGTCAACAGATGGGCAGACATATTCTTCATCAAAAAGGAACAGATTCTCTTGCCCTCGCCTCCTTTATGATGACAGGCAAACATAAAATAAAATGGCAGTGCCAGATAAAACTTAACAGTAGCAGACAATGTTCCAGGGAACCAATGTGAAAAATTAAATCAGCCCAAGGGCACTTTTAATGAGGGGTACAACTGCATATGAAGTCTCGGTATATATTCATGCCGAAAATCTTCCCATGAAATTCTTTAGCTAGCAAACGATGGTGTTTGTGTTGCTGCTAATATTATTCAGATACTTTACAACTATTAAGTTGAAGGTCTCAGTGGGGGCTGCAGTTTTCCTGACAGAACAAAAGTTTTATAACTCCTAGGAGGAGACAACCCTGTCTGTAGCTTTGGCCTCATCTTCCTCACTCCCAGGGACAGCTCAAAACAGGTATGTAAGGAAGATTAGAAAAAGTTATATAAAAATATCCTTCAGGTTAAATCTGACCCCTGGTAACCGTATGCATTTCCTCAAGGGTCTTCAAACTTGGCAAGTTTAAGACTTGTGGGCTTCAACTCCCAGAGCTGTCCCTAAACTGACATGACTGGAAGAGGAATTCTGGGAGTTGAAGTCCACAAGTCTTAAAGCTGTCAAGTTTGAAGTCCCCTGCTCTAGATAGTGTTTCTTAATCTTGTCAGCTTGAAGATATGTGAACTTCAACTTCCAGATTCCCCAGCCAGCTACTTTAATTCTGGGAGTTAAAGTCCACCCATCTTCAAGCCATCAAGATTGAGAAACACTGCTCTAGGATTCCCTGACTACCAGCCTACATTACAGCTCTAGGAGGTTGCAGAGGTCTCTCTTCCAAATTCCAACCAACTCTATTCCTGCTTAGCTTTTTGAAATGGGGCAACACATATATTACTGCATAAACAAAAATCTCACAGTGAAATGCAAGGTAGAAATTAGTAAAAAAAAAAAATTCAGCTTCTCAGTCTTTATTTTAAAGTCTGTCACCTGTCTCTCTCAGATCAGCAAAATGCAGGTACATTTGAAATACAGAAAAACCAAATCTGAACAACAATGAAAATGGGGTATCAACTAACTTCTGCAAGCCATATTACAGTTATTATAGTACCATCTATTTTGCTAGGACCTTGACAAGCTTTATGATGGCTGCCAAGAATATAGACTCATAGGACTGGAGGGACAGGAGACTTCATACCATCCCGGTCAAAGGGTTGTTCAGTCTATTTTTGAAAACCTCCAGTAATGAAGCACCCACAACTCCTGGAGGCAAGCTATTCCACTGATTAATTGTTCTCATTGTAAGAAAAAAAATCTCTTTCTCTAGGCTGAATCTCTCTTTAAAAGGCTTTCACCCATTATTTCTTGTCTTGTCCTCCGGTGCTTTCTCCAAAGCACTGGAGGACAAGACAAGCCGATCCTATCTTCTCTGTGACAAGTTAAGTCCTGCAGAAAGAAGTTAACAGAATAACAGAGTTGGAAGGGACCTTTGAGGTCTTCTAGACCCGTGATGGTGAACCTATGGCACGTGTGCTGGAAGTGGCACACAGAACCATCTCTGCCAGCACACGAGCCGTCACCCCAGCTCAGTTCCACTGTGCATGCATGCGCACCTCCTGCCAGCCAGCTGATTTTGGGGTATCTGCTGTGCATGCATACAGGGGGGAGGGCGCATGCGAGAGATGCATATGCATGCACAGAGGGCAGGGGGAAGCACTGGGGAGGGTCATGCACGCATTGCATTATGGGTACAGACATGCGTGCATGTGCACACACACACACTTTCGGCCTGCAACAACAAAAAGGTTAGCCATCACTGTTCTAGACCAATCCCCTGCACAGGCAGGAGACCCTACATTATTCTGGACAATTGGCTGTCCAATTTCTTCTTAAAACCTAAGTGATGGAGTATCTAAAACTTCTGAAGGCAACCTGTTCCACAGATTAATTGTTCTCACTATCAGGAAATTTCTCCTTAGTTGTAGGTTGCTTCTCTCTTTGATTAGTTTCCATCTGTTGCTTCTTGTCTTGCCTTCTGGGGCTTTGGAAAATAGATTGATGCCCTCTTCTTTTTGGCAGCTCCTCAAATATTTGAACACTGCTATCATGTCACCCCCAGTCCTTCTTTTCACTAGACTGAACCTACCCAATTCCTGCAACTGTTTTTTGTGTGTTTTAGCTTCCAGCCCCCAAATCTTCTTTGTTGCTCATCTCTGTTCTCTTTCCAGAGTCTCAATGGTTTTATGGGGACCAAAACTGGATGGAATATTCCAAGTGGGGTCTTATTTAGGCTTTATAGAGCGTTACTAACACTTCATGCGATCTTGATTATATCCCCCTGTCAATGCAGCCTAGGATTGCATTGGCTTTTTTGTCAGTTGCAGCATATCGCTGGCTCATACTGGTACCATTCCAGTCAGTTGTGTGGAAACTGGCATCCTAAAACCAGGCATGGTGGTGACATTTGCTCCAGTTAATGTTACAACTGGAGTAAAATCTGTTGAGATGCATCATGAGGCTCATATTTAAGTGATTGTCCACTAGGATTCCAAGATTCATCTCACATTACTGCTATTTAGTCAGGTTCCACCTATTCTATACCTGTGGTTTTTCTTGCCTAGGTATAAAACCTTACTTTTTTCTACATCTATATTGAATCTCATTTTGTTAGATAGGAGCCAGTGTTCACATCTGTCAAGTCTTTCTGGATCTTTAGCCTATCTTCTAGGGTGTTGGTTATTCCTGCCAACTTGGTGTCATCTACAAATATAATGAGTTTCCCTTCTATTCCCTCATCTATGTCATTTATGGAGATATTGAAGAGTACTGGGCCTAAGACAAAACCTTGGGGTACCCTCTGCTTACTTCCCTTCCCTTTCTTGATCAGAAAGACAATAACAATTTCTTACAATCAGGTTGCAAGTGTCACTTGCTTGGGTAGTACATTGGATAGTGTAATAATACATTAGGTTAATGACTGAGCTGCTGTATCTGAGCATGTAATCTTATGGCTGTTGAACAGGAGGCTGGTGTAGTCTCAATAATATGTGTGCCAATTCAAGCCAAGGTTAAAAAAAATCTCAGATGCGTAAGGATTTATAGAGTTATTTGTAAAGAACTTGCCGTTATAACATAATAAGGTTGGATGAATTTTATAGGTCTAAAATATTTTATAGGTCTAAATCAGCATGCTGGCTAGGGAATTCGGAGTGTTTAAAGTCTACACATCTTAAAGTTACCACGTTTGAAAAACGTTCTCGGTGTTGCTCTGAGAGTGAGATGGGAAGTCTCTAAATTGGGTAAATAAATAAAATAAAAATGAAATTCTAAACCCTCTGTTCCATTAAGACTTTATTTAGGTTGAGTGACAATATTGCCAAGAGTGAGAAGTCACCGTTGGTTAAATCAGAGGCAGTTGGCTTCCCTGGGGATGAGGAAAACCTGTCCAGTAGGGTGAGGTGGACCAGGGACTTGAACTCCATTTTTTTAAAAAAAAATTCAGGCAAAACCTGAATTGGCAAAGCTTCCGGTAGGGCCTGAAAGAAATGCGGCTCAGTTCTGAGTATGGGAATTTGAAGATGAGTGACGGATGTGAAGTATTGCTTTAAGAACTTAATTTAAACATTTCTAAAGTAAAGGTAAAGGTTTCCCCTGTCCAGCCATGTCCGACTCTGGGCGTGTGTGTGCTCATCTCTGTTTCTTACCTGAGGGAGCCAGTGTTGCCTGAAGACACCTCTGAGGTCCTGTGGCCAATATAATTATATTCTGAGGCACAAGAAATGCTGTTAGCATTTCACCGAAGTGGTACCTATTTATCTACTTGCATTTGCATGCTTTTGAACTGCTAGGTGGGCAGGAGCTGGGGCAAGTAAAGGGAGCTCAACCTGTCACGTGGCTCTCAGGCCTCAAACCTGGCCTGTCAACTTTCCAGCAGACAAGCTCAGCATCTTTAACTGCTGAGCCATCGCACCCCATTCAGTTCTAAGGCAGAGGCATATTTTCGCTATTGACTAGTGCCATGATTGCGAACCTATGGCACGCATGCCAGAAGTGGCATGCAGAGCCACTTCTACAGGCACGTGAGAGGTCTCCCAGAAGAGCCCCACTGTGCATGCGTGTGTGCTGCCCGCCCAACAGCTGATTGTCAGGTATCTGGCACACATGTGCAGGGTGTGGGATGCGCTGGAGATGTGCACGCATGCACAGAGATGTGCAGTGCATGGGGGATCGCACGCGCACGCGGAGGGGGTGTGGGGCCCCCTGCGTGCATTCCCTTCTGGGTGCTGGCACACGAGTGTGCGCACACAAGCTTGTGCATAATTTTTGGCACAGGAGCCCAAAAAAGTTAGCTACCACTGGACTAGTGTATTTAAGGTTGGCATTGAAGATTTTTACAATATTTTTATCAGGATGGGGTAAAAAATTGCTGTTAAAATATGCTGTAAACCCACCCAGCCCCATAATAGGTGTGGCAATCTCAATCTTAATATTTTAAGGCAGTTTACGTATAAAAGTATTTATTTCCCATAAAAAATCAAATCTGGAACAGCAGCAGTTAAAAAACAGCAATAAAAACATTAAGTTCAAAAACATTGGTTCAAAGGGTCTGGGTAAATAAAATTTATTTTGATATGATATGAGTAGGTTTCCTGTGGATAGCATACCATACTGGGAGGGGGAACCACTACTGACTCTCACACCCCTTTCCAAAGCAATACTGAAATTTGGCAGCAAAACTCCCACAGGGAGTGGTGTGATTTTCTTTAATTTGTGTGTGGGCAAAACATCAAGCAAAACATGCATTTTATAAATAATGCACTCCCCAGCTGGAAAAAAAATTGTGTGCCCCCAAAGTAGGGAATTCTTTGGGCACAGTGCTCCAAAATGAGGAAAACATCTGTGCTTTAAACCACACATCTGTTTTAACTACATAGGCAAGCACTGTGTGGTCCTGCTTAGCAGTTTGGTGGTTGAATTTTAATGTCAATGTTTGATTTATCTTTGCAGCAGCTGCCCAAATATTGATGTGCAGTTCCTACCAATTGAATTTACTAGAAAATAGTCTTATTTTCAATTATATTTGACCTAACCGTTTTATGTTTCTTGTAACAATAAGCATCCATTTTTTTTAATTTTTATTTTAAATAAATTTTATTGATTTTACAATTAAAACAAACCAACAACACATACACAAATGAAAGAGAGAAAAAGAAGAAAGGGAGAAGAAAATAGAAAGAAAAAAATAGAAAACAATTAAAAACATTTTCAACTTCAACAGTTTGTAAGTCCTCTTTTTTATCCTTATTTTATGCCATATACACACACCTAATCCTTACATATATCTGTGTATCACTACTATGGATTATCCTATCCTCTTTGCCTTTTAGTGTGAAGTCTATCTTTGGTCTATCCATTTGTACCAGCAGTTCTAGCTGTTGTAGTATATTGAAATGTCTTTATTTTTTAATGCCAAAGTTAATTTGTCCATTTCTGCACAACTTGAAATTTTTTGAATGATCATCTCCTCTGATGGAACATGAGGCTGCTTCCAACATTGTGCAAAAGCCAATTTGGCTGCTGTCAAAATGTGTATTATTATATATTTTCACTTTTTTGATATTTGTTTATCAAAGATCCCTAATAGAAAGGACTCTGGTTTGAATTTGGTATTGGCTTGTCATTTCTTCCAGCCAATTTCTAATTTTCTGCCAATATTTTTGAGCTTCTGTACAGGACCACCACATATGGAAAAAAATTCCCTCTTTTTTTTTGCATTTCCAGCAATTCGGACTCATATTGGGGTGTATCTTCGCTAATCTCAAAGGAGGAAGGTGCCATCTATAAAACATTTTATAGCTGTTTTCTTTGTATGCTACCGATTTTGTAATTTTATTATTTCTACCCCAGACCTTTTCCCATTCTGTTATGGTGATGCTATGTCCTATATTCCTACTCCAGGTTATCATGTTCCCTTTTACAATTTCTTCTTCTAATTCTACTTCTAATAAATAATTATAAAATTTTGTTACATTTTTTTTCCTGATCCTAATAAAATTTTATCTAATTGCTGGAGTTTATTGTTAATTCCAAATTCTTTCTTGTCCTGTTTATATCTACTTTGAATTTGAAGATATGCCCAATGATCAATTTTTAGTCCCCGCTCTTGAAGTTCTTGCCTCGATTTCAAATTTCCTTGTGTATCCAATAGATCCTTATATTTAATCATTTTAGTGATATCCAGATTATTTGGGTGATCATCATCACCTCCATTATTGAAATCCAAATTGGTATTTTTAAATAGTGTTTTTTCCGTATTTTCTTCCAATTAGTTAATAATGAGTCTCTGATTAGGTGTCTGTGAAAATATTTCTGGCTAGTTTTCCCTACATCCCATAAAAAAGCATGCCACCCCCTTTGCAAGTCATGGCCTTCTAAGAATAATATTCTCTTATTGGTTAAATTCACCCATTCCTTCAACCATACCAAAGAGGCTGCACTATAATACAGCTCCCAATTTGGAAGTGCCAGCCCTCCCCTGCTCTTCATATCCTGCATTGCCTTTAAATTTATTCTAGGTTTTTTCCCTTGCCAGATAAATTTTACAGTTATTTTATTAAGTTCTTCAAAAAATTTTTTGTGTACTTTGATTGGGATTGTTTGAAATATATATAGGAATTTTGGAAGAATATTCATTTTAATAGCAGCAATCCTGCCTAATAATGAAAGTTGCAGCTTGCCCCATGTTTCTAAATCCTTCTTTACCTGTTGCATCAATTTATCATAATTATTTTCCTTAAGTGTCTTACAATGTGCTGTCAACCATATTCCTAAGTATTTAACTTTCTTTATCACTTGTATTCCCATAACTTCTTCTAGTTCTATTTTCTGTTTTTCTTTTAAATTTTTAGTCATTAATTTTGTTTTCTTCCTATTAATTTTAAGTCCTGCTACTGCTCCAAATTGTTCTAATTCATTCACCAATTTTTGTCCTCTTTCTATTGGTTCCTCAATGAAAAAATCATATCATCCACAAACGCTTGCAACTTATATTCTTCTTTCTTAACCTTTAATCCTTTTATGTCTGGGTTCTGTCTAATTCACATTAGTAATGCGTCTAATGATAATATGAAGAGCAGGGGTGAGAGTGGGCAGCCCTGTCTGACTCCTTTTTCTATTTTTATTGGGCGGGTATATTCCCCGTATATTATAATATTAGCCTGTTGTGTATCATAAATGTTTGTTATAATATTTTCAAATTTGGTGCCTAAATTCATATTATAATTTTTTTGGATTAAAAATTGCCAATTTAAATTATCGAAGGCCTTCTCGGCATCTAAAAACATAAGTGCAATTTCTTCTATGGCTTTTTGTGCCATGGGCGAAGCTGTTGCCGACGTAGTTGTTAATGTCAGGGTGACCTTTCTTCCAGTTTTCAGAGCTGTAGTAGTTGTGGAAGTCATTTCTTTTAAGATTTGTTTCTGTTGTTGTACTATATTAATTATATTATTCCAAATTAACATTCAATGATAGAATCTCTGTATTAGGATTGACCAGTATCTAATTACTTAATCTATCTATCTGCTGGATAGCTATGCTCTTAACTGGTTACTGGAGTATAAGTACTTATGTATAAAAATATTATCACTGTATTATTTTAAATCCAAATTCTAAATCACATATATAATTTTGTAAGGTCTATGCTCAGCCTCTATACATAACTTCATGTAATAATTTTATATATATATATATGTGTGTGTGTGTGTGTGTGGATCTTTGGTTATTCGGGTTTTCTCCCGCGTAAGATTGGCAGTATCTAGGCAACGTTTCGATGAAGTCTCATTCATCATCTTCAGGCTTCTGTCTTCGGCTCTGTGCTTCTCA
>NW_020769378.1:247108-257859 GCF_900518735.1 Pseudonaja textilis
GGAATTTTGAAGTAAGTTTTTAGCTTTCCGTCTCTAAGTTTGAGAGCTTTCACTCCAAATGCACCGGAAGTGGGGAGGTAAAAAATGCTGAGTAGTGACTGCAATTACACGGTATCTCCACACATTCAGAAGCTTCCACTTTTACTTTTTGTCTTAGCGTTCCTAAGTTCAATTTTCCTGATTTTCTTCAGATGGAGGAGAGATTTAAGCTGAAAATAAGGATAAACTTTCTGACAGTGAGAACCATCAACCAATGGAACAGCTTGCCCTCGGAAGTTGTGGGACCGTCATCACTTGAGACTTTCAAGAAGAGACTGGACTACCATCTGTCAGAAATGGTGTAGGGTCTCCTGCTTGGGCAGGGGGTTGGACTAGATGACCTACAAGGTCCCTTCAAACTCTGATTATCTGTTATATGTTATCTGATAGCAAAGTCAGAATATTGTGGCAAGTTACTCTTACTGTTTATCTAAACTGTCCAACAAGGTTATAAATTGAAAACATTTTCATTGATTTCTGACCATGAAAATGAATCTTCAGCAATAGCTGAAGTTCTAAGGAGCTCCCTCTGGTTAGAGAAAGACAGTTTTAGTATAATATGAGATGGCTCAGGAATATGAAAGAGTAAAAAAAAATCAACAATGACAAATTGTTGGCCATATCTAACAAGATGCAGTTCAGTGGTGACAAAAGAAAGGTCCTACACTTAGGGAGGCAAAACCAAAGGCACAGGTATAGAACAGTACCTGCTTCAACACTTGCCACTGTGAGAGAGGCCCAGGTCTCCAAGTGGACCTAAGTAACAGCCAGCAGTGTATGGCAGCTGCCGAAAAGCCAATGCAGTCGTAGGCTGCATCAACAGAGGGATAAGTATCAAGATCACAAGAAGTGATAATATCACTTTATACTGGGCTGGTGAGACCATACTTGGAATGCTACATCCAGTTCTGGTCACCATGATACAAAAACAAGATGTTGAAAACCTAGAAAGTGTGCAGAGAGCAACAAAGATCCTAAGGCTGTGATAGTGAAACTATGGCACGCGTGCCACAAGTGGCACACAGAGCCCTTTGTGCTGGCACGCGAGCCACAGGCAAACTTACCTCATTGTGCATGTGTGCACCTCACAACTGATTTTTTGGGGGTTGAGGCCTTTTTCTGCCTCTCAGAGGTTTGGAAAAAGCCTCTGCAAGGCTTTTCAGGCCGAATTATAGGCTCATTTTGTCACTTCCTGTAATACCAGAAGTGATGAAACAGCCCTATAATTCGTCCTGAAAAGCCTTGCAGAGGCTTTTTCCAAGCCTCTGGGAGGCCGAAAAAGGCCTCACACCAGCCAAAAAAATCAGCTGTGAGATGCAGTGCAGGTAGGGGGGTGGCAGGGAAGGGTGTTGAGTGTGCATGCGCAGAGGGTGTGTGGAGGGGGCACACATTGCATTCTGAGTGCTGGCATGTGAGTGCATGTGCAATTTTTGGCATGTGAGCCCCAAAAGGTTAGCCACCACTGGTCTAGTATATCAAAGAAAAGGACTAGGGGTGACATGATAACAATCTTCTAGTACTTGAGGGGCTGTAACAAATAAGAGGGGATTGACTTATTAGGTGACTTAATCCGAGGGCAGAACAAAAAGCAACGGGTGGAAGCTTGTTAAAGAGAGATCCAACCAGGAAGAGAAATGTTGTGACAGTGGGAACAATGGAATATGTTGCAGGGGCTGCATCACTGGAAGTTTTCAAAAATAGGCTACACAACAATTTGACCGAGATGAGGGGGTTGGACCAGTGGTAGGATTCAATTTTTTTTTACTAATGGTTCTGTGGGTGTGACTTGGTGGGCGTGGCAGTGGGAGGATACTGTAAAATCTCCAGTCAGAGGTGGTGTTTGCTGGTTCCCTGAACTACTCAAAATTTCCACTACCGGATCTCCAGAACTGGTCAGAACCTGCTGAATACCACCTCTGGGTTGGACTAGAAAATGTCTGAGGATTCTTTCAGCCCTATGATTCCAGTTCTAAAAGCATGGCTAATCTTTTATGCAGTGGTTTTCTGGAAGAATCTGGCTCTTTGATGTTTAGTGAAATGGGTATCTGTTAATGTCTGTTGACAGTTGTTTTGCTCCTTTTGCATAACTTGGACATTGCAGCTTACATGCATAGTTTCATCTCATCTTCCACATCTTCCATATTAAATGACAAACTCAATCCTATTTTAATCTCAAGTGTCTCTCAGTCGGTGCCTTTCATTCATATTGAGATCATCAAAGCTTTGCTATTTTGCATGCAGAACTAATCAATCATTTCCTCCATTTTCTTTTGCAGATTCCTCAATTCTTTTTTTTTTTTCTGTCTGCCCGGTAATAATAAGTTTGCTTTGCCAAGTTAATCAGTTATTCATTGTCTCATTTTTCCCTGTCTTCTCTGAATTCAGTGACTTTTCCCCACTGTGCCCAACAAATCTATTAGTTATTCTGCAACATTTTTCAAAGTTGCAGCACCACCCTCCTTTCTTATTTCTCAGCCATGAGACATAAATTGAAAATAGGGTTAATTCTTTTGAGAAAGAAGAAATACACTAAAGACTAAAATGATGATAATTTTGTGTTCAGCTTTGATGCCCCAGATCAGTTATAAAACAAGTGAACAACTATTTGAATTGTAATGCTGGAGAAAGAGAGATTGATTCAAATGGTCTCCATCCTCATGGTCTTCCCTAAGAAAAGGGGTTCCAAGGAACATATATTTCTTGTTCTCATCTAAGAGTATGGAACACAGAATAACAGAGCTGGAAGGAAGTTTGGGGGCCTTCTAGTCCAAACCACTCCCCAAGGATGAGACCCTATACCTTTCCAGATGAGTAGCTCTCCAACCTCTTCTGAAAAACCTCCAGTGATGAAGCATCCCCAACTTCTGAAGGCAAGCTGTTCCACTGAACAATTGTTCTTGCTATAAGGAAATTTGTCCTTAGTTCTAGGCTGGGTCTCTTTTTGATGAGTTTCCTTCTGTTAATTCTTGTCTTGCTCTCAGGTACTTTGGTGAAAAGGTTGTTCCTTTTTCTTCTTTGTGACAGTCTTTCAAATATTGGAATGCTGCCATCATGTCAGGCCTAGTCCTTCTCTTTGTAGACTAGGCAATGCAGTTCCTGGAACCATTCATCATATGGTTTAGGATAGATAAGACATGGAGCAGAAAGTGATGAAAATGCATAGATCTTGGGCTATCAAAGCCTTTCAAGTTGACTATAAGTGCTTCAAATTGCTATTGAAATAGAATAGAATTCTTTATTGGCCAAGTGTGATTGGACACACAAGGAATTTGTCTTGGTGCAAATGCTCTCAGTGTACATAAAAAGAAAAAAAATATATTAGTCAAGAGTAAAGAATCATAAGGTACAACACTTAATGATAGTCATAGGGTACAATAAGCAATCAAATCATACTAGGAAATAGTCAATATAAATCGTAAGGATACAAGCAACAAAGTTACAGTCATATATTCACAAGTGGGAGTGGATGGGTGATAAGCAGTGATGAGAAGATTAATAGTAATAGTAGTGCAGACTTTGTAAATAGTTGAACAGTGTTGAGGGAATTATTTGTTTAGCAGAGTGATGGCTTTTGGGAAAAAATTGTCCTTGTGTCTAGTTGTTTGGGTGTGCAATGCTCTCTAGCGTTGTTTTGAAGGTAGGAGTTGAAACAGTTTATGTCCGGGATGTGAAGGGTCTGTAAATATTTTCACAGCCCTCTTTTTGACTCGTGCAGTGTATAGGTCCTCGACTGAAGGCAGGTTGCTAGTAATTGTTTTTTCTGCAGACCTAATTACTCTCTGAAGTCTGTGTCTGTCTTGTTGGTTGCAGAACCAAACCAGACTATTACAGAGGTGCAGATAACAGACTCAATAATTCCTCCGTAGAACTGGATCAGCAGTTGTCACATGGGGAAACTGTGGAGTGTCTTTGACTAGTTGAGTTGCTACAGCTACATTCTGGATGAGCTGTAGCTTCTGAGAAGTCTTCAAAGGCGATCCCAATGTAGTGTGTGTTGTAATAGTCCAAATGAAGGGGAAATGAAGCATGAATGATGGCATGGCCTTCTGCTCCAGGAAATGTTGTAACTGGTGCAGAGGATGAAGCTGGTCAACCTTCTCCAGCCTTTGTATTCTTCTGCCTGCTCTACTTCTGGTTTCTACCAGCACACCAGGCCCAGGCTTTTACTAGAGGCAGAGGATCTGTCTGCTCCTTCAGAAGGCAGATTCTACTTTCCTTTCATTCACTATGTTTTTGCCCATTTGTATCTTCCCACCACTTGCGTTAACTTTCCTCTTGCTCGTTCTAATTCTGCTAACTTCTACTACTCTCTTCTACAGCTTTACTACTTCCTTTGTGTCAACTTTTTAAAAAATGTAGTCCATATCCCAATTATTTAACAATAAAGTTTTATTGTGCAAAACAAATTTAAAGATACTTGCAATTCCTGATAAATTTAAAAATACTTGCAATTCCTGAATTAAATGCTGAAATAGCTCCAGGACCAACTTGATGCATCTGCAAAAACTAGAGAAGAAAAGATTTAAAGTAGATTCTCTGAGCTAAGAGGCTTTAAAATGATATTATTCACGAGCTATCTAATTTGGTTACAGCTGAAATTGGTCTAAATAACTGGGCAGAGATAATTGCTTTTTTGTTCACTCAATTTTAGAAAAAAAAGGAAAATAGTTATTGTTTGGATAGTCGCTGTCAATTGTACAACTGAAATAATAACCCCAAATTCAGAACAATCTTATGTATTGACTTCCTTGTGGACCAAAAGGTTCAGCCCTTTATTAGTTTCATTCTTAGTACTGTTCAAAATAAAAAGAGCCTCTATACAGTATTAGCTATTTGGTCCAGCACAGCTGTGCAAGATTAATACACCTGTTGATGCCTCTGAATAAATTTAAATCTATCCTTTTCAGTTGGGCAATTATCACAAAAAATTCTAATATAAAATTGGATTGTTTGCACTGCTACTAACATTAAAATTCCCAGCTAGGCTGAGAGAAACATCATTGTAAGATATCACATAATTAGCAATAAATACTTCTTTGCTCTCTTTGGTTCTTTCCTGCAATCACTGCTGGGTAAAATCCATATTAACAATCAAATAATTTCAGGTTTTGAACTTGATCAGTGGTAATGTCTGGTTGAATGCAGGGTCAAGACTAATAAGCAAGGTTGATAATTTTGTGAAGATAGATGTTTCCATCCCACCAGATCTGCCTTTGTTTGCGAAGAAGTAGCTTGAAGTACATGTGATATAAAACCATTGGGCTCTAACCTCAGGAGATTAATAAAATCGAGCGCAATATTTCACCAGACAGTAATATATTGGTTTAGCTATTGCAGTTTTAAACTAAAACTTAGTACAATTGGTTCTGAATAGAATTTAGCATCTTTCTTGGTTAACTAAGTAACTACAGTAGGAAACACACTACAGTAGCAATGGGGGACTTTAACTACCCCCACATCATCTTGGAGACAAATCCACACTAACTGGGAGATCGAACAGGTTCCTTGTGAATCTAGCTGAAAACTATCATCTAAAAGGTAAAGGAGGGAACCAGAGGGTCAGCTATACTGGACTTAATTCTTACTAATGTTGCCGGACTTTGGGAGAGAGTGATTATGTCATATTGGAATTCTATATTATGCAAACACAAGCAATAGAACAAAATCAAACTAGTGTGTTAGACTTTAAAAGAGCTGATCTCAACAAACTTAGCGAGAGATTGGGAAGGATAAAAATCTTGAAGGGGAAAACAACTCAAGAAACTTGGCAAATTCTGAAAAATGTGATGAGAAAAGCCCAGACCACCACTGGGCTGAAAAAGAAAAATAAGAAATCCAAGAAATCCAAGTAAGTTGCACAAAGAGCTCTGGTAAACTGAAGACAAAAAGGATAAGTATAAAAATGGAAAGAGGGACACATACCTAAAGCAGAATACCATCATAAAGCACGAATCTGCAAAGATGAAATCAGGAAAGCTAAAGCTCAGAATGAAGTAAGACTTGCAATAAATGTCAAAAATAATAACAAAGTTTCTTCCAATATGTGAAAAACAAGAAAAAAGTTAAGGAAATAATTAATCTACTAATGGGAGAAGATGGCAAGGATGTGATGGGCAGCAGGGAGAAAGCAGAGCTGCTTGATTCATTCTTTGCATCTGTCTTCACGCAAAAGAAAACTGAAGTCTAACCTACCAAGAACAGAATCGGAAAAGACAGATTAGAATACACTTTTTTTTAAAAACATGGTAATGTCCCTCCTAGACAAGTTCAAATTACCAGGACAAGATGGATTCCATCCCAGAGTTTTGAAGGAGCTGGCAGATCTGATCTCAGAACCATAGAGCTATATTTTTCAAAGTTCCTGGAGCACAGGGCAACTACCAGAGAACTGGAAAAGAGCTGACAGACCAATCAGCCTGACATCAATACCTGGGAAGATCATGTAAAAGATAATCAAGCAACAGATCTGTAAACATCCAGAAGCAAGTAAAGTTATAACCAAAAGTCAACATGGGATTGTCAAAAAAAGATCATGCCAAACAAATCTTATTTCATTCTTGAACAAAGTAGACATATGTAATATACCTGAATTTCGGCAAGGTATTTGACAAAATAGACCACAACCTACTTTGTTGTAAGTTAGAAAAATGTGGGATAGACAGCATCATCACCAGATGGATTTATAACTGGCTGACCAATAGTAACCAACATTTAGTCCTTACTAGAACTACATCTACATGGAGGGAAGTATGCAGTGGGGTATCTCAAGGTTCTGTACTCTTCATATCCTCATAAACAATTTAGTGAAGGAATAGAAGGGGAACTCATCACATTTGCAGATGAGACCAGGCTGGTAGGAATTGCCAACACCCTGGAAGATAGGCTCAAGATCCAGAAGGTCTTGACACACTTGAACACTGGGCCTATGAAATTCAATGGTGAGAAAAGTAAAGTTTTATACTTAGGCAAGAAAAACGAAATGTATAGGTACAGAATAGCTGACTCAGTAGCAGCAACTGTAAGAGGGATCTAGGAGTCCTAGTAGATAACCATTTAAATATAACTGCAACTGCCAAAAAAGCCAACACAATCCTAGGCTGCGTTAACAGAGGGACAAACTCAAGATCACATGAAGTGTTAGTACTGCTTTATAATGCCTTACTAAGACCACCCTTGGAATACTGCATCCAGTTTTGGTCACCACAATATAAAGAAGATGTTGAAACTTTGGAAAGAGTTCAGAGAAGAGCAACATAGATGATTAGGGGACGGAGGCTAAAACATATGAAGAAGGAGTTGGGTATGTCTAGTCTAGTTTAGTGAAAAGATGGACTGGGGTGACATGATATATGAGGGGATGTCACAAAGAAGTGGGGCTCAATCTATTTTCCAAAGCACCAGAAGGCAGAACACGCAGCAATTGATGGAAACTAACCCAAGAGAAATAACATACAACTAAGGGGAAATTTCCTAACAGTGAGAACAATTAACCAGTGGAAAGGCTTGCCTTCAGAAGTTGTGGATGCTCCATCACTGGAGGTTTTTTTAGAAGAGATTGGACAACCATTTGAGCAGAATGGTACAGGGTTTCCTGCTTGAGCAAGAGGTTAGACTAGAAGACCTTCAAGGTCCCTTCCAATTCTGTTATTCTGTTATTCTAATTGTTTTAGGAGAAATGTCTGCTGAATAAGAAAGCATGTGTTTTCTTCCTCCAACGGGTCCTCACAGTTCATGATGCTAAGGTGTGGGGCAATTTAGCAAAATATGAGAAGTTGACTTAACTTGATTCAACCAAATGGGGTGAATGAGATCCAATAAACTGAGACTTAATCCAGGAAAGATAAAGTTACAGTTTGTGGATTATGCATCTGTTCAGCAGTGATGCTTTGCCTGGTCTGGAGAAGTCCACATTTTCACTAAAAGAGTACATTTCACATCACTATCACTGGAGGCCCTGGTGCCTTTTTCAGCTGATTTACCAACTGTGCCCTTACCTGGATAGAGACAGCCTTGCAACAATTATTTGCAAGCTAAGAAGTTCCTGCTTCAGTTTCTGAAACGTGTTCCATATGGGTTATCTTTGAAAACAGCCAGGGAACTTAATTCAAAATTAGAGTGGCTGAAAAGCTCACTGAGACCAGCTGATGAACATATGCCAGTTCTTCACTGGATACCAATTCAAAGTCTGGTTTAGAACTTTAAAGCCCTAAATGACTTGGGACCAAGTTACCTGAAGGTATGGTTTTTCTGTATGTATTCATTCAGACCTGTGTGTGCGCGCATGCATTCAAGTCAGTGTTGACTCCTGGTGATTGCTTGGATAAAAACTTGTTGACAAGAGTTTGGAAGTGGATTTCCATTGCCTCCTTCCTAGAACTGAGAGCAAATGATTGGCTCAAGGTCATCCAGTTGGCTTTGTGCCTAAGGTGAGACTAGAACTCACAGCCTTACTGAATTCTAGCCTGGTGGCTTAACCACAACAACAGATTGGCCTTAAGATCTCTTAGTGAGGTCCTCCTCCAGATCCAGCAACAAAGGTCAAGTTGGACTCTGAAAGGAAGACATAGTTTCTATGGTGGACTTCATTGACGGGATTCCTTCCTCAAGGAAACTTGACTAGCACCCACATTGGCATCATTCTGACACCAGGTTTTTTATTTTACTGCTCTTTTAAACTGAACTGAATTATACTTTAATTCATATGGTTTTAATTTTGAGCCACCATTTTATAGCTGCCAATTTATATGATTTTATTTTGCATTTAGTTTTATTGTACATGTTTTTTTAACTGAAATTGTATTTTTAGAGTGCTTTGTTTATTATAAATCACCCAGAGACCTGCAGCTGTTGAGTGATTTTAAAATGTAAGTAAATACTTGCATGCTTGTGGGAGGAAGAACTAAGCAAAGCCTGTCCTCATAAAGCAATTTAGCATAGTCAGGGTCTGAGGGATCCTTGGTGCTCTCTGAGCTTGGCTGTTTCTTGCAAAGGTTTTATTACCCAAACTAGATACCATCCTCAGAGTGAGTCTAGCACTGCTAGAGATACAAGCTCTGTAGCAACACTAGCACTGATGATGTTACCTAGCTTGGGTAATGAAAAGGACCAAGCTCAGAGAGCATCAAGGATGCTTATTTCAACCCTAAGCTAAACATATTCTCCTTTATTGATAGTCAGTGTCTATGTTATTCTTCCATGAAGAAAATGGTTAGCAAGAATTAGAGGAGCCTCTAATACAGATTAATTTTAACTTGCAACTTAAGTGGAAAATTTTCAAATGAGAAAAGACACAAAGAAGATGAAATACACAGCAAGGAACATGAAATATGGTTGTTAAAAATTTAGTCTGGATTCCTTCAAGGGCCAATAAGTTATAAACACAATATTTTTTTTCTGTAGAGCGAAAGGCTCAATATCTTGTCCTTAAGAAATTTACTGCTTCAGGGACAAAATTATTGCCACTTCAAGCTAGCAAATTGAATGGTTGTGTTGAGTGTCTTTGGGGTGCAACCAATTAAAGCTTTTATTGGTTCCCTAGTAAGGGAGGGGGGAGGAAAACTCTTCCAAATCCTTTATTTGTTCTGTGCTCATAATATCCCATTTTCAATTATGCTTGCATTTACTACATTTCTCAGTAAATACAATGATTTTGGTTCTGACAAAATTAAAGTTTTTGTCATTGCAGATTCTTAGCTGCAATAAGCTGCTAGCATTTGGAAAATTCACCTTACACCTATCAGGTAGGAAATCAAAATTAAGCATATGGTGAGCACATAACATGAAGGATGTGGTTTTACTTGCCAAGGACATTGCAGCTCATTTTTTTCCACAGAGTTTCTGTGATGAAATGAATATGGACTTAATAAAGTAATAAGATAATTATATCTTAGTAATAAGATGTAATGTGATAACAAGAAAGTAAATATATATTAATTGCTAACATCTTTTGGATTGGAAAGCCTCCAAGAGTGGCACACCTGGTCTTTTCATGTATAAAGATATAGTGATCTTTTTATTAAATTATTATAAAATAATAAAATAATTAATAATAAAGCAATTTACAGTAGATTCTGTGCCTCAGATCATAGACAGACACACAAATAATGTTAAGTGAAGCAAAGTGAAAGCGCAACTGTGCTTAAGATGTTATTTAAGCGTCCTTTTGCAAAGGCCATAAATTTGAGGATTGATCACAAAGTTACTTTTTCTATTACTGTTGTAAGTGCAAACAGTTGCTAAACATTAAAGGCAGTTGTTAAGCAAGAATTACCTATGTGTTTTCCACCGCTTGAGCTATCTTCCTCAGTTGGCCATACAAAGTTCCTATTTTTCCCTTCTTTTCTCAGAGGAGTCTTGTAGTATTTTTTCTTGTAGTATTTTTTCACATCTAATGCAATACTCTACATGTAGTACCTGTCAGTGTCTCTGAAGCAGGGGTGGGGTTCAAAATTTTTAGCAATGGATTCTCTGCCCGGTTGCTGGGTGGGCATAGCCATGATGGGCTTGGCCTAGCCAGCCTCCTGCACCACAGCAGGGGGGCGTTTTTGCCCTCCCCAGGCTCCGGAGGCTTTCCTCGAGCATCCAGGAGGGCAAAAATGGCCTCCCTGGGCTCCAGAGACTCTCTGGAAGCTGGAAACAGGCCCAATTCTGGCCTTCCTGAACTTCCAGGAGGCTGATTCCCCCCCCCCCCCCCCCCCTGCCTGCCCCCCGCC
>NW_020769378.1:257959-311802 GCF_900518735.1 Pseudonaja textilis
GGGGGGGGGGGGGGGCGGGCCCAGTCAGGGGTGGGATTTGGGGCTTCTCCAAACTGCACAGAATCTTAGCTAGGGGCTCTTCCCGAACCCCTGCGGACCCCCAGCAGCCCACCCCTGCTCTGAAGGCCCTATTATCATAGAGAGCAATTGAGAAACTAGGCAGGGCCAACCGCAACAAAAACAAACTTTAAGCCCAGGAAATGGAGAGAAAGCATAAGAAAAAGAGCATTAGGCTTCATCCTCATTCTGTAGAATATACAAGAGCGGGAAGGGAAAAAGCAGCCAGGCCTTTAAGATTCTGTTCCTATAGCTTGCTTGCTTTTCTCTCTGATTTCTTTGTGACTCATATCACCACCACACAGGGACACTGGATGTCTTACAAGGTTAAAAGCAATAAAACTGTACAGATAAATATATAACTAAATAAATTCAGCTATTTCTTGGGTTATGATGGAAATGGGGACTGGGATTGCTGTTGCTAAGTGATGCCATCATAAAACCTGATGTCATGAGACTAAAGTACTTAGCGATGGTGATAGTGACTCTTGAGAGTCCCAGGACCACACAGGTTATTAAACAGGAAGAGGCAGGACTCCCAGGCTGGGGGTGCATGGGGACTTTTGGGTGGGTGGGTGCACAGATGGGTGCTAGGGATCCAGCAGGGGTGGAGGGGGTACTGTGGACAGGTGTATGCTATACAGACATGAAGGATCTTGTACTCCATAGCACAGGGGTACCCAAACTTGGCAACTTTAAGACTTGTGGACTTCAACTCCAAGAATTCTCCAGCCAACGGTGCTGTGCTGTATTGGCTGGAGAATTCTGGGAGTTGAAGTCCACAAGTCTTAAAGTTGCCAAGTTTGGAGACCACTCCCATATGGAGTCATAGATGTTGACTTTTGGTACTTCCATTGCTCTGGTCAATAATGGCATCCATATAAACCATGTCACATGCATTGTTCCCCACTAAAGACAAGTGTAGTTTGTGGTCAGTGTTGGCACATTTTGGTCAGCATGCTAGAAATGCACCCCATGCCTAGGTTCACTCACTCCCACCATGTTCAGAACATGTTATTTTAAGCAAGCTAGGAACTGGGATCTAAGGACTACATTGCAAGCTAAGATACCAATTTTATTTGAGGGATCATAAAGAGAAACTCACGAGGCTTTTCTCAACTAGCCAAGACACATAAAAAGAAACAGCAAAATATTGAATAGAGTTTTCAAATGTTATTTTATTAACTGGAAGCACTGTTAACAAGTGAAATACAAGAAGATGGAGCAAACATTGTAGTTGTGAAACAGAATAATTTCAGTTAGATTTGGCCCCGTTTATCTATTTTACCATGGAAGTAAAGCGATGACTAAATTGGCTCTAAATTACAGGGATTTTTCTGTAATGGTAGGTTGTAAATCCACTGGTATAATTCTGTATACACAATGGTCTGCCTTTGACAATTTATTATGGGCATTTGAATGACTTGACTTTTATTTTCATTTTGCAGGTGAAGCTTTAAAGATAACAGCAAAAAAATTCACGGATGATCCCTGTAGTTTATCTAAAAGAGAGGCTGTTGTGCAAATAGCGCGTGCTCTTCTGACTGCTGTTACCAGACTTCTTATTCTGGCAGACATGATTGATGTTTCATACCTGCTGCAACATCTAACCACAGTGAGTAGCAACCATGATCTGCAAATGGATATGTGTTGCACAAAAGGCAACACAGTCAAATAAACAAGAAGTGTCCCTTTAATACCTCCAACTTTGCCCCCAGTGTCCAGGTTACCTTCGGCTGGAGAAAAAAAACTCTCCCAAGAACAGTCTTTAAGTGGAGGAAATTCAGTCTGAAAACAAAGTACATACAAACTGTAAATAAAAATCCACACAAACCATGAGGCAGCAAGTAATTGGACAGGGCAGGAGAAGGAATTGCAGACTTGAAAGCCCAGCAAAACACACACAGTTGGGAAGATGCCAGGAACCCAGATAAGCCTCCACAATACCAGATAATTCATGATTTGCTTCCAACAACTTTGTTGTGCGCAGCTTCCCTTTTTAAACACTGTGTTCCCAGCTCCAGCTAATGAAGGGAATCAGGGCCCTTTCCTCCCCCGTAAGTCACACAACTCATGTTGCTCCCTTCTCCATTCCTCCCTGCATGCCCTAGGATGAAGAGGGGGTGGGCCTGGGTCTTCCTCTGAATTCCCTCTCCCTTGCTCTACCTCTCCCCTTGCTCTGCCCAGCTGGCCTTTGCCCTTCCCCAGTTTCTTCCACAGCCTCCAGAGCCACACTCCCACTCTCAGTCAGCTGCTCAGCCTCCCCTTCCGAATCAGACAGGGGCATGACAGGATAATATATTTCACAAATTTCTTACTTTGTAGATGGGTGATCTTTAAATAACTGTTAAAGTCCTCTATCTATAGATGGACTAGATCAGGGGTCCATAAACTTGGTAACTTTAAGCTATGCTGGCTGGAGAATTCTGGGAGTTGAAGTCCACAAGTCTTAAAGTTGCCAAGTTTGGAGACCTCTGGACTAGATAGTCCATCAATCAGATGCTTAACTAACAGTCTGTCATTCACCTGTATTCTTTTTGTGAAGTTATTTAGAAATGTACTTGCTGCCTTATCCCTTCATGGCTCATAAAGAAGACAAGTAATTCTTGGTCTCATGCTTACATCCCATCAGAATTCAGCATAGGAACCTGCTTCCCATATAGCCTTGTTATTGCCCTTATTCTGATAATTATCCTGCTATTTTTGATTTCACAGACTGGAAAAAGGTTTGAAGAGGGTTTTCTTGAATTTACCAATATCTGATTTGTGGGGTAAGTGGGGTAATCTAAAGGCATATTTAGTACCCTGTAGTTCATAGATCAAATTTATTTCTATAATAAATGTGAGGTTTTCCTTTCTTTAATATTTGTGTAGATATTGTAACTTGTTAATATGTGCACTTGGTAGTATCTGTGGTGGAAATAAAAGTTGAGTACAGAAGATAAGATCTGAATGCTGTTTCTAAATATCTAAATAACTCCCTTGTTAGTAGGATTCACTGGCTTAGGGATTGTCTGTCTTCACCGTGTTTAGGGAGGTATTGTGTTTGGGGTGTGTGTGCACGAAAGGAGGCTCCGCCAATCTTATTATACACATGTTGTACTCTGACAATAAGGGTTTCAATTTGAATTTCATGCTTGCCTTTATACAATATATTGTTCAGACTCCCACAAAGGCAAGGCCAGGATAATAATGGGTATCTAGGCGAGGCACTCACTGTATCATCATCTCACCTCATTTTCAAAATGGTGGGGGGGATCCAGATAATGATTTAGAATCCCCCTGTCTTTCTACCACTGATTCCATTTCCCCCCTGATAATTGAAATCAAT
The DNA here is from genome assembly GCF_900518735.1 of Pseudonaja textilis. The sequence goes on from NW_020769378.1 coordinate 261,348, forward strand.
TGGTAAAAGATGAAACACCTGGACCATACGTTTGACTATAGTCAGTGGTGGGATTCAATTTTTTTTTACTACCGGTTCTGTGGGTGTGGCAGGGGAAGAATACTGTAAAATCTCCAGTCATTTGCTGGTTCTCTGAACTACTCAAAATTTCCGCTACTGGTTCTCCAGAACTGGTCAGAAACTGCTGAATGCCACCTCTGACTATAGTTCTTTAGGGGCCTTTATCAGGAAGAAGTACTGCATCCAAGACCTCAAATCCATGGGAGGCATCCCTCTAATCTAGTCTTTAAGGTTTAAGATCAAACTGTTCCAATAAGTGGATACATTTGATTTTATCATCTGGTTTTATAGAAGTAGCATTTGTGCAGGGTGCGCCTGTCAAAATCAAAAGATGGTGACCGGAGGATCGCAGTGCGATCCTCACTCTTTTGAAGACATGTATTCATGTTCAAAAGGGCCAGAGCTTGCGCTGTGAAATTCCATCCTGTTGTTTTTGCCCTCTCCCGCAAATGTTCCTGTTCTGATGTTTTATATTGTACTGGGCTTCATTTGTGACACAGTTGTTTTATTTGTTAATGGTTTGGTTCTTAAAAACACCCAGAGTCCCTGCAATTGGAGATTTCATGTATATATTAAATAACCAAATATATAAAATCCTTCGTGCCGGATCAGCATTTCATAGGCTGGCAGTACTGGCTATAAATGATAACGGTCCTGATTGAGTCGGTTGTTCTTCAGCAGCCTTTTCAGGAATAGAATTTTGTTTTCCCTACTTTTACCAGCCATCTGACTCAAACAGAGGTTGTACCTGGAGATACAGCTCATAAGTGGGTCTCAGTATAGCATAATCACTATTCAGCTGCTATTTTTGTAGTAGTCCCAAAAGACTAACCAACATGAACATTTTATCTGATTTCTGTGGCATTGTATTCATTCACAAAGCATATGAGATACTCACCAACACATCCTTCTGAAGTGTTTCCCCTAAGTGTTTTATATTTTCCCCTGCAGATTCCTATTTAGGTGATTCTTTATGAAGATTAGCACTTCTGTGCATCTACAGATAAAATCTACCAGATAAAATCAGCCTACAGTTGTGAGATGTTAGGCAAAAGGAGGCCATGCCTTCCCTTTTATCCTCATATTCTCCATCTTATAGGCATAGTTTTAAAATCAAATATTATTTGGCTTTTTATCCTTCTTTAAAAATTGGTCTGTCTTTACAACGGTAGTCATTCCAACTTTTGTGTATTGTGACCTTGTCAATTATCTGCTTCTTTCTTTCCCCCCTTTGCTGATAGACTTGATAGATTTATGTTATTTAATGTATTTCCTGATTCTATCAAACAACTTCAGTCCAGGCCCTTCAAATCTTTGATCACTGGAATCTGTAAATCACATGATCCATCAATATGGTGAAATTTGAAAAGGTGCACATCAATCAATTCTGTATTATCACTAGCAAATGTTCTTGAAAATAACAATGTGTTGAAAAAAAGCTTTCAACCGAAATAGCAGTCTTTCTGATGCTTTAAAAAACAATTTCATATGAATGTAGGCATAAATGTACATTTTTGGCAGTTTTTTTTACTATACCTTTTTTCAAAGATGCCAAGAAAGTTATACAGTTAGTGTGTCTTCTTTTCCACCCCACTTGTTCTCTTTTTCAATTTTTTTGTGTCCTCCTTTCCTTGTTCAGGTACCTGGTAACCCTAGTCTCACTATGCTCCATTTCTAACTAGTGAGAGTTCTAGATCCACACACTGGTGGGCAGAGTTCACTTATGTCATCCGAAATCGGGATCGCCAAACTTTTGGACCTCAGGGACCACCAAACTCATAATTTTAAATCCTGCAGACCACTAATATGAATTTTGAGTGACGGTGGCTTGCTGACGTTGGTGGGAGAGAGAGAGAGAGAGAGAGAGAGATCCGATCTAACCTCAGAGGGCTGGCGGTGATGTTCTCCCTCTCTCTCTCCCTCTCCCTCCCTCTCCCTCTCCCTCTCTCTTTCTCTCTCTCTCTCTCTCACACACACACAAAGGTCCATCACACACCCTCACCCTCTCCAAGGCAGCTACATTCCTAACCTGCTTTTTAGCTCCGTTCTCAGGGAGGGAGGGAGGGAGAGAGAGAGAGAGAGAGAGAGAGAGAGAGAGAGGGGGGGGGGGAGGGGGGGGGAGGGAGGGGGGAGAGAGAGAGAGAGAGGGGGGGGGGGTATCCTGCGATCCCAAATAAAGAATGATAGATCAGTAGGAAAATGAGGTGGGGGATTTTCCTGCAGACTTTTGGGGGGATTTTCCCAAGGTCTCTGTCTGCAGACAAAGAGTCAGACAGACCCTGGGGATTTTCCCAGAGTCTGTCTGACTTTTTGACGCTCTATGGAAGTAAAAGTTGGACTTTGAAGAAGCAGGGTAAAAACAGTACTGATGATTTTGAACATGTTGGTATTGGAGAAGAATCCTGAAACCATCATGGACAACCAAGTCATTGGATCAAATGACCAAGTTCAAATTACCCTTTTTTGAACATAGTATGCAAATACCTAACTGAATAGAGAAGATTTAATGTTAGGAAAGGTGGAAGAAAAGAGATGGATGAACTCAGTTATAATGCCAATTTGAAGACCAGGTTCGATATGGATCATCAGGGAGAAAATCTATCTTTATGGTTACTAGGAGTTGATAGCAACTTAATGGCACATAATCATGAATCACTCAATATTGTATGTGATACAATTCCTCCTATTGACCCCAAGGCAGTTTGAAATTTATACATTGGACTAAATTATAAGATAATTGGGGTATTGTGTAAACTTAGGCACATATAGTTAATACAGAAATTGTTCTTCGTGGCTTTCTATGTTCGTTAAATCCAGTTAATTGTGGTTTCTTCAATAAATCATAATTAACAGATCCATGTGCAAAGTACCTACAGTTTTCCTTACTCCAGAATAATTCCAGGCTTGGTTGACAGAATGATTACTATTTAGTCTGGTTTTGATAAAATTTAGTTTTATACTATGAAAAGTTGGAAACAAATAAAATTTAGCTACTCATATCACTTTCTAGGCAATCAATTGGATAGAAACGTTGCTTGGGTATGAAAATCTCAATTTGGTACGGAGGATAAGTTATTCAAATGTTTGATTACCATTCCCACTCCCACCCCCCAAATTTGCTGACAAATTAACTTATTTACAAAAATTATGTGGTATAATTTTTAATAATCTTTCATATATATATATATATATATATATGTAGATCTTTGGTTGTTCGGGTTTTCTCCCGCGTAAGATTTGAAGTATCTAGGCAACGTTTCGATGAAGTCTATATATATATATATATATATACATACATACACACACACACACACACACACACACACACACACATATACACCCCCTATACTATAATTTCATGCACTGTCTCTTTCAGTCCAGAATGCATATGTGTTGGCTATCAAAAAAGATAAATAGTTTGCTAAAGCCCATTTAAGGGGTTGGTTCTTTCGTCCTCACATTTTAGACATTTACCAAATCTCTTCCTTGATCTGCAGTTTCCTTTTTGTAGCGAACAACATAACCTTTAAAATTAATTTTGGTTCAGTGATCAAACCTTCCATTTTATCCTATGAAAATTGCAAAAAACCCTGAATTGTGGAGCTGGGAAGTGCAGAGCTCCTCATTTCTTTTCCGATGATTAATGACAGGTCCTCCAGCTAAGATCTTTGTGAAGAAGTGCTATTGCTATAATATATTGGTTCTGCTATTGTACTAGAACACACTTCAGGGGAAAACGTTATGGGCACATATAAGATATATTGTCTTTTTAATTGATGAATACTAGCAAACATACTGAGAGAGATGCTACAAAAATGGGTATTGGTGTGCAGGGTTTCTGAAACACTGCTGAAAATCAAATGCCGTGTTTTTTGGGGTGGGTGGGTGGAACCAGGACAGCAGTTAAGAATATTTCAGTTGCTGTGGGGAGCTCTAAAATATAATCATGAAAGTTAAAGGCCCTGGAGGGAGACCCAGAAAAAAGCTAAGTTGGAACTCATTAGAGATTTCAATTATATTACAGTTTGGCCTTGGATGGCAATAACTAAGATGCCATTAGAGCTTGGTGGGTGATTCAACACTACATGCTAGAGTTACTCTGGAAGCTTTAGCTATTTTCTGGTAAGTACAATAATATAAAAAGTGCTTTTGGAAGATAAAATAAGAATGCTTGAGTACTAGAAAACATCCACCCACAGACAAAAATATAATACCTAAATACAGACACGCATTTCTTTACACACACAGCTCAGAAATATGCTGGGCTCTGTAGGAGAAGATTACATAGCTGTCTAACATATTCTAGAAGGATACCCACACAACAATACACATAAAATAGAGGGTCTCCCCTCCCCACCAATGGTATATTTTTAGAACATGGAAAAAAGATTGTAGTATTCTTTGGTACATACATATTTCTGAAAGATTTTTACAACATGGTAATACGCTGAATGTTTTCAATAATTTTCATAGTTTCTAACAATCTAAATAATAAAGGAACTGAAAGCATTTTAGAAACACTGAGGGCTCACACAATTACTTAAGATTGGTGATTATTACCATAAAAGGCATGGTAGCAAAACAGATTTATTATTCCAAATAGAGACATTACTTCTCAAAAAATAGCACAATAAGGATGCTTCTTGATAGAAGATTCATATTGTAAGTTTTACAAAAATATTTTTTTGTTAGATGGGATGCTTGACTCTTGAATTTTTTGTGAGTGGTGTATTTGACTGTTTTCCTTCACTTTGTAACTGGCATTCCAGGCAATTTTCTATAATAAGGATTTGGAATCGTTGGCAGAATACTCTTCCGATGAAATATTACAATCTTATTGCATTAAGGCCCCCAGTTATGTGCCAGCAGTTGATTGATTTGGTTGGTTTTATTCATATGGAAGTTACTCTTCCAGGCTGTTAAACCCTGGAGGTTTAATAAAATTGTAATATTGAAAGAATGGTTAAAAATCTTCATGAATCTCTATTATATCCCATTGTTGCTAGCAACCCATTACATTCAGCTACCAGAATTCCCCGGCCAGCATACTCCACCCCTCTTAAAGCTGCCAAGAGTGAGAAACACTGTATTCTGGCTTTTATACAACGCTTGTTTGATTAGACGCAGGGGCATGGGGGGGGCACGGGGGGCGGTGGCATAGGGGTGTGTGGCGTGGCCAGCCAGTGGTGGGATTTGCCAATTCGTTGAACTGCACAGAATCTTAACAACTGGTTCCTCTGAACCGGTCTGAACCAGCTACAGCCCACCTCTGCAAATAACAAGCTCTCATTTTTCCATAGTCAATACTCCCAAAGTCTTGCCAACTCCACATTTTTTATTAAAGATAAAATTTTGGTCAAGCATTATGTGTCCAGCAGGGAATTCAGGAAACCCAGGCAGTTCAAGTATATATAAATGGGTTTATTGCAAGCTTATGCTCTCTACAAGAATCTGAACGACTAATGGTTAAAGCAAAGCAAAGCAAAGTGGCAGTGGATAAGAATCAATGGAATTCAAGGTGGGCTGGACTTAGATCTCTTGTGGGTGTGAAGGGACTTGAGGTGGGTGATGCATTTGACGCTTCCCTTTGGCTCAGCCTGATCATCTCCCACGGTATGTCTTCCAACAATAACCAAGATAGCCCAAATAAGTCTGTTTCCCACAAGAAGCTATTTTTATAATTAATTCCAGTAGCCTATAGTAAAAGTTAATGTTAGCAATTTATCTGGATTCTTAATCCATTTATAACTTTCTTAGATCAAAATTTTATTTAAACAGTTGTGCTGTTTGTTTCAAATTCTTTTACGTTCTTAAGTTTATAATTAATTTCTCTTTTGAAGATAAACTCACCCAATGAAGACCAAGATGTTTTTAGTTACTTCATTCCCAACCCTCTTAGGGACACAATGGCAGCAGAACAGAGATGGAAAGTAGGAGACCAGGTGGCCTCCTCATCTGTTCTGTGCTATTAAAAAAGGTATTTGGTGGAAGATAATAATTTAGCCAAAGGTGGTAATAGTTTTTTGAGATTTGAGTACTACATAAGGTAATAATGTAAGGGGCCATGGGAATAATCTTGGGAGACAAGAGTAATAGCAAAGCCTCTATCAGGGATCTGCTCAGCCTCCATCCTGGCTGAGGAATTCTGGGAGCTGAAGTCCACAAATCTTAAAGCTGCCAAGTTTGGAGACCTCTGCCCAAGAGGATCTACCCATAAAATTCTTAAGGAAATCCATACAGCCCCTCCCCCCACAGAGCAGTGTTCCTCAAACTTGGCAACTTTGAGTTGCATGGACTTCCACATTGATGTCCTCATATCTCAAAGTTACCAAGATTGAGAAATGCTGCCCCAGAGATGGAGCGTTGGTAGACTTACCCGAGAACGTGCCTTCTCAGATGGTGTAGACAGGATCCATGCATGGGGTGTATTCAGCTCTGTTCGGCTATAGACTGAATAGAAAAACTGAAGACACACTCCTTCCGGGCCACTGTCGCAAGTTCAGAATGAAGTTGAGGCTTTCTTGTATATGCTGCAAGAGTCCCATTTTTGTATAACATTCATGATTAGTAATAACTTAAATTTTAGTCCAATACCCAACATGCTTGCCAGAAACAAGAAAATGGGTGGGTCTTACATATATATCTTCCACTGAAGCCTGAGTACTCCAAGCTGCTGTAGTAGCTGCACTACGTGTTGAGTGAGCTGTAATGTGAGATGGGACAGGTAACCCCTGTGCTTTGTAAATGTTAGCAATGGTTGCTCTAATCCATCTGCCTATGGAAGAAGACGACACCCTTTGTCCTAAGGAGGCCTGATGATAAGAAATAAATGTTGCTTCTGTCTTTCTAAAGGAAGCTGTCCTTTTCATGTCAATATGGAGAGCTCTCCTTACATCTAAGGTATGCCAAAGTTTCCCTCTAGGGTGAGATGGATTTGGACAAAAAAATTGGTAAAACGATTTCTTGTGCCCTATGAAAATGAGAATTGACTTCTGGTACAAAGATAGGATTCAATCTTAAAGCAATTCAATTGGTGTGAAAAATACAGAGATCAGGTCTTATTGACAGAGCTGCAAGCTCAGATATCCTTCTGGCAGACATAATTGCCACTAGAAAAATTACTTTATACGATAAATGCTGTAGCCTGACAGTTCTCAAAGGCTCAAAGGGTTTGCAGTACCATGGTAAGATCCCATGATGGAAATCTATGAATGACCCCTGTTCTTAAATTTGCTGCCCCTTTAAGAAAATGCCGAATTAAAGGATCTTGTGACAATAAATCCGAACTTGTACATGAAATTACCAATGAGATTGGTGCAATCTGTCTACGGAGAGTTGTTGGGGCAAGACCCTGGTCCCATCCTTGTAAGAAATCTAAAACCTGTGAAATCAAAGCCTCTCCAGGATCTGAATTCTTATCCTTAAACCAATTACAGAAAACTCTCCAAGTAGTCTCATAAATCCTAATAGTGGATTTTCTTCTATCTGCCTATATAGTGTTAATAACCTGTGTGGGAAGATCCACCATTTTTAACAGTCTCCTCTCAAGTGCCAGGTGGCCAATTGAAGCCATTGAGGCTCTGGATGTTGAATTGACCCCTGGCTGAGATACACCCTTTCGGGAGGAATCCTCCACAGACATGACACTGACAAACTGACCAAGTCTGCAAACCAGTGTTTCTTGGGCCAATACGGTGCCACAAGGAGAATCTCCGGTTTCTGCTGTAAGGTCTTCCTGGCGACTGCCGAGATGAGAGGTAATGGAAGGAAGGCATAAAGGAGTCCCTTTGGCCACTGACAGCGAAGGGCACTGACTCCCTCCGCTCCCCAAGATGGGAACCTGGAGAAGAAAATGAGGCAATTGATGATTCGACTCAAGATGCAAACAGATCCAATATTGGGTGACCAAATCTGTTGGAAATTTCTTGAAAAGGAAGCGGATGCAAAATCCACTCTGCATGATCTATTGTAGATCTGCTTAGCCAATCTGTCCTGACATTTTGTGTCCCTGAAAAATGTTCAGCTTTAATTGAGAGCAGATTTTTCTCTGCCCATCTGCAGAGACAAGAAACTTCTTTTTGTAATGACTTCGGCTGTTTTCTTCCCTGACGATTAAAGTGCGCCTCAGTGGCCACATTGTCTGTTCGGATTAACACATCTTGTCCCCTGATTATTGCGTCAAATTCCTTGAGAGCTAGGTGAACTGCTCTTAATTCTAACCAATTGATATTATGCTTGAGGTCATTAGCATTCCAAATGCCTTGTGCTCCCTTGTCTAGACAATGCTCCCCCACCATCCAGAGTGTCTAGCATCAGTAGTTATTGTTGTAAACTCCCTGTCTTTAAAAGAGCATCCTTTATCTAATGCCGAAGAGATCCACCGAATGAAAGATATTAATACCTTGGTTGGCAATCTGAGTTGGATGGGAGAGGTACCTTTCATGGATCTCTGAAAAGGTAATAATAACACTGCAATTCACGAGAATGCAGTATATCAAGCACTATATCAAAGGCACTATATCAAGGCAGGATATCATTTTGCCCAGTAATTTTGACATTTGGGCTGGGGATACCCTTCTTATGCAAAAGAAATGGGCTGCTAACGCTTTAATGTCCTTTGTTGAGAAAGGAAAACTAAATCTAATTCAGCATCTTTTATTGCCTCTAAATGGAAAAAAATTGGTAGACAGTTCAAAATGACTCTTTTCCTGATTCACCACAAATCCATGAGATTGTAAGGTTTGAAGGGTGATGGTCTCTAATAGCTAACTCATGGGAGACTGATTGTATTAAGATACCATCCAAGTGGTCCAGTATCCTAATTGGAACAGTTCTAAGATGGGCTGTTACAACCGCCAGGATTTTGGTAAATGCCCTGGGTGCAGATGCCAACCCAAGGGGGAGTGCTCTATACTGAAAATGTCGAACTGCGTAACAAAATCTTAAATACTTGCGGTGGTCAGGTAAGATTTGAATATGCAAATACTCTTCGGTAAGGTCAATTGAAAACTAATAGTCCACCTGTCTCATGTTCTTTAAAATAGATTGAAACCTGTGCATCTTGAACCTACGATAAATAACAAAAGAGTTTTGTTATTTTCAGGTTTAAAATAGCCCTCCATCCCCCTAATGATTTGGGAACAAGAAATAACATAGAGTAGAAGCCTTGGCCCTATTTTCAGGTTTAAAATAGCCCTCCATCTCCCTGATGATTTGGGAACAAGAAATAACATAGAGTAGAAGCCTTGGCCCTGTTGCTCCTCTGGGACTGCTTCCACAACTTGGATTGTTAGGAGGTGCTGAATTGCCTCCTCCATCTGTCTCCTTTTGTGTATGTTTGAAGGTACCGGACACCTGATAAAAAATCTTGGGGCCTGGCTTGAAATTCAAGTGCCAGACCTTCCCTTGTTGTCTGTCTGACCCAAAGATCTGAGGTTGTTTTCTCCCAATGGTCTGCAAAAGTTTGCAATCTACCACCAACAGGAGGTTCTATGTGTCTATTTGTATTTTTGGAATGGTCTGTTTGATGAACCACAGAATGACCGTTTGGTCTGTGGTTGAGATTTGCCTGTAATAGGGAGAGAATTTGTTGTCTGTTTTCTTTAAGACTGATGGCAATATCTTACGTTTATCCCATGATTCAATGAGAACGGGATTTAACGGTGCCCCAAATAGCTTTCCAACTTTTGTACGGTGCGGATGCCAGCTTCCATTTCTTCTTGGTGTCAGACAACCAATACAAGAGCCAGAGTAACCTGCATTCAGCAACCGCCGAAGACATGGCCTGTGAGGTGAATTTGACAGAGTTCAAATTTGCGTCTGCCGTATATTCTGATGTAGCTAAAACTTTGTTAGCATCTAAATGGGCTCTTATATTATCTGTTGATACCTGCTGCTGCATGTGTCTTAGCCATATCACAGCGGCCCGAGTGAAAAGGGATGCTGCTGTGGCAGCTTTGACTGCCCATGCAGCTGCCTGGTGGGTCTTTCACCACATTAGACCAGCCCTTTTGTCCTCTCCTTTAAGGACATCATCTTCATTGTTAAGAGTAGTTGAAGAAGATGCTAAAGCTAGAACTGGGTCATCAAATTCATAGCTGCAAAATTGTTGCTAATTGTGTGTCTATATTGTAAAAAATTTTTTGTCAAAGGCCATTACCCCAGGACCCAAAACCGGGGACATGTAGCTGTCTGTGCACCATATTAAAGACTATTTTGTAGGAAGGGATAACTTCCACTTCCACTTTTGGGTCCATGAAAAGAGCTTCATTGCCCCCTGTTTTGTGGGTAACATAAGGTGTCTCTTTGTTCAATTCTTGGCTGGTTGAGCTCTTGGCCTTGGCCTTTATAATGCTTTAAATAAATGTGGTTTAAACAGGCCTTTGGTTTCTGATATCTCTGGTTCTGTCTCCTCTTCAGAAAGAGATTCTATTTCTCCTTCCTCTATAGAATAATCAGATTGTTCATCCTCTGATGTAGCAGGAGAACATGTTCCACTCATAAGAGTCTGCCTAGGGGGATGGGAATGTTTCCTTTGATGGGAGGGACCTACTCTCGACTCTGCCTGAACTGGATTGTTCGTCTGAAGTCCTATCGTTCCCTGACCCATAAGTTGCGTAAAGCACTGATAAACCACAAGTGGCATCAATTGTCCTCCTATTTCAGTGTGTTGCATTTGCATTGGTCTAGGTAAAGGATGAGCCATTGGTACAGGATTAGTCCAGTAAAAACACCCTGGCATTTCAGAATCCTGCGTGTTTGAAACTACTTGGCCCAAATTGTCCATGTCTGATCCCACTTGGGAAAGAATTGAATGATTTGTGTGATCCTCTTTGGGAGAACTTAATTGCAGTGACTTCACTTGTTCTTTTGAGTTCTTTTCTAATTGCTTTACCATGCGTTATGTAGTCTACGTTCAGCCTGTTCATCAGCTTTGGTTTTCCTGTTAGCTCTGGCCTTGGCCCTGATTTTGTCAGCTGCCTCCTGTCCTGATCCTTTGGTTTTACAGGTTCTTTTACCCCTACCTTTCTGTTGATTGGAAGCAATCTGATGTGAAGACAGTGTGTTGGAAGATTCCTCCATAATGTCTATAAATGACTGTAATAGTATTCTGACTATATCAAATAAAAATAGAAATGATTAATTGTAATGTGTCTTATTAAATTCTTTAAGAAAGTCTTTTTCTGAGGCTTTGACCTTCAGGACAGAGTTTCACCAATTTCAAGACAATTAAATAGCTCTATAACCAGAATCTTTCAAGGTTAACTGTCTATAAGCAGTATAGCTCTAGTCGTGAGGCACACAAGGGTAAAAAGGCTGAGGAAAAATACCTCTTGTCTTTTTTCTGAGGCTTTGCCCCTCAGGACAGAATTCCGCCAATTTCAAGACAATTAAATAGCCCAATAGCCAGAATTTTTCAAGGTTAACTGTCTATGAGAGGTATAGATTGGGTCATGAGGCACACTAGAGCTGCTAGAAAATGGCTGCTATCTACAAAATGGCGCTTCCGCCAATTTTAAACTGTCACCTTGTTGATTTTACCTGCTGGAACCTTGTTGCGGCTAACACAGCAGCTCTGCTTAGACAGTGCTCCCTTATTTGGGCAGGCTGTCTGACAGGCTTTACGATGAGGAAACCTTCCCATTTCGATCTGCGCGGTCTCTCCCTCAGCTGTTTGGCGTGATGGCGGTCGGCTAAGCTGGATCGAAGGTGCCGTCTGTGCTCTGGCTGTTTAGCTCTTCTTAAACGGGCAGGCTGCCCAGCCCTTAAAAACCTCTGCGGTGTGGCTTTCTTTTTAAAGCTGATAGGCAAATTAAATGAGGCTTGTGCTTACAATAAGCAGTGAGGCTTATTGAGAAGCCGGTGTTGCTATTAGTCCCTTCTGTTGTGTGGGTAATCCAAAATAAAAAATCTAAATAAAATACTGCCAACACCCCTCTATCTATAAAGTGTAGAGGAGCAATATAGCAGATGTCTATCTCTGCCGAGACTGAATAGAAGAACTGGAGATGGTGGCCCAGAAGGGGTTTATCTTAGTTTTTCTATTCAATCTATAGCCGAACCGAGTTGAATACATCCCATGCATGGATCCTGTCGAAACCAATTCTGGAGAATAGGTAGGCTTCCAGATCATCCTTTGACGCTGAATGTGAATTAAAAGCCCCCTTAAGCTGCCCACTGCTTTACCTCACCTCATCTCACCCTCCCCAGATTTGGCTAGGATGCTACTTATACAAGGGAGATGAAAGTTTAAGTCAGATAATGAATACCCTCTTTGATATGGGAGAATCTTGTCGGGATGGTATTTCTTTACAGGACATAGTTAGGAGAGATAGGAAATATTTCTTTGCTTGCCTTCAAATGGTGCCTCTCCTAAAATAGCAGATAGCAAATCCATCATGGACAGCAGGGCTGATAAAAAAATGCCAAGATAGCAGCTACAACAGTGCGGTCAAAGCTTATCTCCGTGATAATCCTAGCTCTTACCCTTTGGTGTACACAATGGCAGGAGAATGGAGGTGGAAAGTATACCACCAGGTGATCCCTCCTGCAGAGCTCTGATTGCATTGTCAGAGCTGCCATCTTTTTAAAAAACTATACCTGCCATGGACATGTTAATCCTTGTATAGCAATTGTAAGCCGGGGATTGTGGGATAGTGATTAAGGTACTGGCCTAGAAACCAGAAGACTGAGTTCGAGTCTCATCTTAGTCATGAAAGCTGATTGGGTGACTTTGGGCCAGTCATTCTCTCTCGGTCCAACCCACCTTACATTATTGTGGGGAAAATAGGAGGAAGGAGTATTTGGTATATTTGCTACCTCCAGTTACTTATAAAGTTAATAAAGGCAGGACAAAAATGTAATAAATAATAAAATTGCATGAATTAATATGCAGGTTTTGACAGTTCATCAGAGCATTGGCAGAAAGCAGAGCAGATTACCTGAGACCTAGCTGTCTCTTGAATGAGGACACTGTACTGTGCTTATGCAGATATGGCAAGAACAGCATGCACTAAAAGTGGAAAAATATTTTGCTAGAACAATATTCCTGAAGGTGTGATTTGAGGAGTCCTGGGGATCCCCCAAGACCCTCTCAACTGTTTATAAAATCAAATTTATTTGCCAGCCTATGTTGAAAAATAATGCAATATTAAAATCCCATCACACAATTGTGAGAAGGGGTAGTAGCAGCAAATGCATCCATTTTAATTTTTAATGCAGCAGATATCTATAAATATAATCCATATAAACAAAAGCTCTTTTGGGGTCCTCCATAATTTTCAAAAGTAGGGAGGGAGAAATAAATTTAAGAAGCACTATGCCATAAAACCAAATATTTATTTTGAAGCTTATTTTTTTGTTAGATGAAAATAACAATGATTAAAGATGAATCCTGTTTTTCAGCTTATATGAGTCTTCTTTACAGTAGCCTTCCCACTGTGGAGGCTTGTTAGATCTTTGGATCTCAGCCCTCATAATTCTCCACTCAGCCTGACTATTGAGGACACCCTGGAGTGTCTTGCCTGGGGAGGCATACATTGCATTCATTCTTTACGGTTTTTCCTAGAGGTCAAGGCCCTTCTTCATTTTCCCCTGATAGCAGTCCAAATGCTGAGGATAGAATTAAATTGGGGCTTTGTAGTCCTACCCTAGCATTTTAAGCCTACTGTTTCTCAGCTGGTTTATATAGAGGTGTTTGGTCATTTTCGTATTTACAAAGGAGTATTGAAAAGTTGATTGGAATAAGAGGTATTAAATGGCCCAAATTCATTCATGTGCATTTTGAAATTAGTCTGCAGAACCCTGGCTACTGAACTTTTTCCCATTCAATTAACAAGAATGAACTTCTGAACACCAAACGTATCAAAAGGAATCCTTTATTGGGATGAGACAATTCATGAAGGAGTTCAAAGCAGCGTCTGAGGTCCCTCAGGCATACAGGGATAGATAAGGGTGTTACCCCCCCCCCCCCCCCCGCTTAGCTTGATGTGTATTTAGTGAAACAAAAGCCAGTATTTTAACCCCCCCTTCTATAGAAACGATCTTTTTCACAGTTTCCCAGGGCATACCTAATTCCCCCCCCCCCCTTTTCAGAATGAACTTTTCCAGAGGTTCCCAGGACACATCTCACTGTGGAATTTTTATGGTCTTCTCATCTCCTGGCTGTGCCTCTCAGAGGTGATAGGTTCAGGCCATCTGGGTTTCCTCCCTCCATTGTATCATGTGTAGGTTATACAAATTCGATATAAGATTAAATATATTCAGGTTACATCAAGAAAGGATTTCTTTATCAGTCTCCGCCCCACCCCTTTTCTTCTTGCACTGAAGAAATGATAGATACACGGATCTGACACTTAGGTCTTGAACTATATCAGGCATCTATATCCTTGGTAACTTTAAGGCTTGTGGATTTCAACTCCTAGAATTTCCCAGCCAGCATGGCTGACTGGGGAATTCTGGGAATTGGTCCAGAAATCTTAAAGTTGCCAAGTTTGGAGACTGCTGAATTACATAATGTTTGCATTCTTATAATAGGCTGGACCCAAATACAACACGAACACTTTACTCCCCACTTAATCCGAAATGTTGGACTACACACAAATTCCAGTTCCTTCTCTCTAAGGATTTACCTTGCTGTACATATTATGATAAAACTTTCTTGCCTTGAAAAGCTAAAAAGGCCATTTGGGACTCAAATACTTATATTCATTTAGAAAATTTTGAATGTCAATATACAATCAAGGGCAGAGACAATTCTACCATGGCTGATGGATAAAACTTTGGAAAATGCACACTTCACTCTATTCCTACAGATGACAATGGCAGGATAACTATGACCAAGGGCGGAAAGGCTCAGTATCATCTGCAAAGGAAGAATGTTTGGTAAAGTTGATGGAGATGACCGAGATGGCAAAACTGATGGCTTTGATTAAAGAAAAGATATTAACTCTCTCGCTAATTGGAAGCCCCTTTTGGAATTTTTTGTGAGACAGAAAAAAAGTGAAATTATGATATAGAATAAATAGAATTCTTTATTGCCCAAGGAATTTGTCTTGGTGCAAATGCTCTCAGTGTACATAAAAGAAAGATACATTCGTCAAGAGTCAAGAATCATAAGGTACGATACTTAATAATAGTCATAGAGTACAATAAGCAATCAAATCATACTAGGAAACAGTCAATATAAATCGTAAGAATACAAGCGACAAAGTTACAGTCATACAGTCATACAAGTGGGAGGGGATGGCTGATAAGGAGATGAGAAGATTAATAGTAATAGTAGTGCAGACTTTGTAAATAGTTCAACAGTGTTGAGGGAATTATTTAGCAGAGTGATGGCATTCGGGAAAAAACTATCCTTGTGTCTAGTTGTTCTGGTGTGCAGTGCTCTATAGCGTCGTTTTGAGGGAAAGAGTTGAAACAGTTTATGTCTGGGATGTGAGGAGTCTGTAAATATTTTCACAGCCCTCTTTTTGACTCCTGCAGGTTACAGGTCCTCAATTGAAGGCAGGTGGGTAGTAATTGTTTTTTCTGCAGTCCTAATTATCCTCTGAAGTCTGTGTCTGTCCTGTTGGATTGCAGAACCAAACCAGACAGTTATAGAGGTGCAGATGATAGATGATATATGAGTTTGGGCACGTAATATTAATAGGTTATATTTTGAAAATGGATGTTATGTTATATAACCATGGAGCAACAGTTGAAAGTAAAATTTATTTATATGTGCTATAAGTTGGAAGTTATTCCTTTTAATGTAACACTGCTTCTATTTTTTTTTATTTTACTGCATTTCTATCAATTATTTTTCTCTTTACTTTTTTCTTTTCTATTCTCTTTTTAAATAAGTAGTTTTTGTTAGTTTTTAATCTTTCTACTTTAAAATTTAATTCAATTATTATTTAAAAAAACAACCCTTTGCTGCCTATAGCCACCTGTTGCATTTGAAACATCTGAGAAGTAACAGTTTATGTTCTGCCAGCTGGTATTATATCATGTGGAGAAATTCTGGAATTTGTGTTTTGAATGTTGCCAATCCAACAGGTGGACGAAAATAAAAAGAAAGCTAAAGCAAAGAAAAGCACCACACTAAGATTAACCTGAAAAACAATCTATATTTGTTATTGATAGTCAGTTCTGGCATAATGTGCTATAATAAAAGAGATTATGGAGTTATTCAGAGAGGAGGGATCCAAGTGAAAACATTTCAATAAATTAGGTCCTCCCTTAAAATAGGTGTTCATTGCTAATGTTGGTTTCGGCAATATTCATGGCTGTCATGTGGTTGAAGATTTGCATATTATTTACTTTGGTATCAATAAAATTGACTGCGTGTACAGTTTTGCTCTCTTAGGTAAGCATGAGTTGATGATCCAAGTGCATTGCGTTGCTGCTGGTGCTTGAA
Source organism: Pseudonaja textilis (assembly GCF_900518735.1). Next base: position 277,810 of record NW_020769378.1, read on the forward strand.
TGGAAAAATAGTGTCAACCTTTTAAACTAAGTATGAGCCTGACCAAGAACACTCATAGGCAAGTCAAAAAAGTCATGATGGTGGCTGAAACCACATAGATGAAATACATAGGTTATATAAAAAAGGGACATGTCTTCATTGGTGGTATTCAAATTTTTTTACTACCGGTTCTATGGACATGGCTTGGTGGGTGTGGCAGGGGAAGGATTCTGCAAAATCTCCAGTCAGAACTGGTATTTGTTGGTTCTCAGAACTACTCAAAATTTCCACTACCGATTCTCCAGAACTGGTCAGAACCTGCTGAATACCACCTCTGCTTCATTTGCCTGGTCACTGCCACTGTAATGTATTAGCATACTCACCCGTGATTGGTTGGTCTGTGGCAGGGGGAAATCTGACGAGCTGTCACTGGCCAGAACCCATGAGCAGACTGACTGTAAAAAGGCTGCTTCAGACTTCCGGTTTGAGCTTCTTCGGCGACAGACCGAAATCTCGTCTCTGCAAGGCTTTGATCCGTGCTCGCCGCTGGAGTGCCCCGAGCCAGCTGGTTTTGGGGCTAAGCCACCCCGTAGAGGTGGTGAAGAAGGGGGAGACTGCCTATAGGGTTGAGGAGAGCTGTATCTCTCCTCCCCAGCTGGACATTATTCCTTTTCCCAAAGGCGGTTATAGCGGTGGTCAGAAATGGCCACCACAAAGAACTTGACCGGAAAAGAATGTGCAGGAGGAAGATAACAAGAGACAGTTTTGGTTGACTGGGTTAAACAGCAAATAAGGTACTCTGGAATTGAAACTATTAAAAAAAATAATAACATTGTTCCCTAAGAAGATTTTTAAGCTGCGAAGGAAAGAGAAAAGGGAAAAGATTTTTTTTTCTCCTTTTCCTATACTGACAGCTAAGAGACTTAAGCAAGAAATTGGAAAAAAATCCACTTTGACATTGACAGGCATTTAACGCTTGAAAATAAAAAGTCAAAGGGATAATAAAGATTTCTGGATAATCAAAAGCTTTTGAAAACAGGAAAGGAGAGAAAAAGAATAAAAGGACAGGATCTGGAAGGGAGGAGACTGCCTGGAATTAAAAAGAACTTACAGCAAAATCTCAACAAGACTTCCAAAAGATACATTTTAACTGAAATATCGCAACAAAAACCCCAGGAAGAGAAAGTGGAAAAAGAAATAAGAAGAAATAACTTGGGACTTTTTGGATTACTTGATGATTTCTGGATTTTAAGTTATTGTATTTGAATGACTAAAATCAATTGGGTGGTTGTTTAAAACTGTTCAAAATGGCTCCACTTTTTGAAGAACTGAAAATGGAACTTAAAAAGTACAAAGATGCACAAGAAGGGAGAAGTTTGGCTTCGTATTTCAGTTTTTAGAAATGGAGATTTGGAATTATGAGAAACAACAAGAAATGCCTGCAGAACAAGAGGATTGTGACAAAGAAGAAAGCCATCTTTAATGAACAAGTAATCTTAGGTGGGGAAAAAAAGGGAAAGGGGGAAAGAGAATGGAAAGTTTAAGATTAGGAAAAACAACTCTTAAAAAAATAGAGTGAAAAATAAGTATAAAATCAGAAAGCAACAGAAGAGGGAAATGCAGGAGAGAATTAGAAGTAGAGAGACAAGGGGGTAAAAAGGGGAGGGAGAAGATGAGAGGGAAGAAAGAAAGGAAAAGAAGTTATAAAGGACAGAAACAAAATATAGAGAAACAGGGCCTATTTAGAGGTAATGGGTGAAAATTCAATGGAAAAAAGGGATTCTGCAAAGGTACATAAGATAGTATTGTTATATTAGAAACAGAAATAATTTTAGAAAATATGAAACAATGTATGATTTAAATGTTTGATAAAATAGCTATCATAATTCAGTGGAATGCTTGTCAATAAATAAATGTAACAAAATGAATATTTAATGATTTACAAAACATATGTGAAGAGAAATAAGGGAAAAATTAATTATGATTATATGTGTCTTTAAGGAAGTATGATATTTAATTGAAAAGAAGTGTTAAAGATGTTAAGATTTTAATGATTATTAATAATAGAACTGAATTGGAATGGAATGAGGGTTTATAGTTACATATATTTATAATCTTTTTTTTAAAAGAATATAGTATGTATTATAAGAATGTACCAAGCAGAATTCAATTGGAAGTTATGTATTATGTATTATATTGAAGGTCTGAACAGCTCAGAGACCAACTAGCGACTGAGCTGTGCAGGTCCAGTCACACCCACAAAAGCCCCGCCTACCTACGTTGATTATGTACAGTTAATGAGGACAGGATTGGGTGAACTGGACCAGGTGGGCAGGGGTGTTATGTATTAGCATACTCAACTGTGATTGGTTGGTCTGTGATGGTGGAAAATCCAATGAGCCATCACTGGCCAGAAGCCGCAAGTAGCCCAACTGTAAAAGGGCTGCCACGCTTTTTCCTCATTCAGTTCTAATGAGAAATAAATGTAGTAGTAGACTGAGCAGATTCCTGCAGTGTCTCATTACCCACGATCTAACAGCCATCATCTTGACTTTTTAAAAATCCCTGTGGACATCTCAGAGCCTTGCTCAAGGTCCTGTAAAGCAGAGGTCTGGAGAATTCTGGGAGTTGAAGTCCACAAGTCTTAAAGTTGCCAAGTTTGGAGACCTCTGCACAAGAAAAATGTGGAAGGAGTTTCCACTGTTTGTTCAGCTGCTTTTGCTGATAGAAGGAGCCAAAATGGAGTGATTGGGTGATATCTACACAGTCTTTCATGTTAGGGCAGAATTTTGGCTACCTGTGACATGCACACGAGGCTCTTGATATGCAAATTTGGAGAAAGACAGGTTTTGAGTTTTGTAAAACAATTTAGCACTCTAGCAGTGACTTTGATGACAAAAGAAGGTGGCTTTGGGAAGTATATTTTCCTCCTAATAATATAACTCAGAGGTAACAAGGTGCTAATTCAAATGCAGTGCAAAAGAACTGATTTTAGGGGATTTGTTCCTAGACAAACTCAGATGTTCTCCCCCCCACCCCTTATTTCTTATATGGCTGCAGGTACAGAGAATGCTTATGTCTCTTCGAAATGTATCCAGTAAATCAGAACTGCAGAAAACATATCAACATCTTCAGAAGGAACTGAAGAAGCTGGACCATTTGGCATTTAAGCGACAACAGGTAAGAAATATTAATAAGATCACCCATCTCGGTTTCTTTTTCAAGTGGGTCTTCTTTGAAATGATGTGCAAAAGGCAGCAGTCAGAAAAGAAATGAGTGAAAGGTCGTGATTTAAGGCTCAGTTTGGAAACAGCTCCTGTACTGGCTTTTATCACAACAACTGTTTTTCAATGAATCTTTGTGTGCTGCCGAATCGTATCCAATAGTATCTTGGCTGAGATTTTAAGTTAAGGCTATGCAAAATAAATGGATTAATCTTATTTTGATATAAATAGCCAGCTAATTTCTACACCGTTCTGATTGGTAACCTTTTTAGTAATAAGAAACCAAACAAGTATTTTAAATGTTCAGTAATTTTGACTACATTTACTTTAAAATATTTCCATTTAGTGGCTACACCCCATGGACTTTTTATTTTAGAGAAAATCCTTAATTGCAAAAAGAGTTTCCTAACTCAATGTTCAGTATTATTTCTGGTTTAAATTTTTAAATAAGTTATCACTAAAGTGTTTGCTTTGTATTCACTCTCCATTCAGTTACAGAGCTTTTTCTGGGGGTTGTTTTAATTATATGGAATGAGTCATTTTAATGAACCCATTTTTTTCAGTGTTTTTCAAACTGGATTTCCAATCTCACATGGAGGTCTTAAGGTCTAACTGAGAGCCAGTTTGTCTGGTAATTAAGGTCCCATGCTAGAAATCAGAATACTGTGAGGTCTACTCCTGCCTTAGGCCCAAAGCCAGGGGTATGATCTTGGATAGGTCAATATCCCTTAGCTCTAGGAAGCAAGCAATGGCAAACTATTTCTGAAATATTGACCAGAAAATTGCAAAGATTTGTTCAGGCACACACCAGGAGTCAACACTTGACTTGAAGGTGTGTGTGCCCATGGTGTGTGTGTGTGTGCATGGATATTTTGAAAACGCCACCTTGCATATCGTGATAGGCAGTTGGTTGACAAGGCTGATGAGAAGAGTAATGGAAAAAGGATGAGGGAACTAATTCAGTTTTGCAATAAATAAATTACACTCTAGTGTTGCCAAATCTGAATTCATATTCTTAGTAATCAATGCAGATCTAGAACATGGAGTAAAGAAGAGCTATACTATTGTATAAGAGGCACATGCCTCTTATAAAAAGAATATGTTAAGAATAATGTTACAAATATTACAAAGGGTACAAGTTCAATGTTTTAGACCAGTTTTTTTAAAAAAATATTTATTAGCTAGAATTATAAGGTTACCAACTCAAACAATGTAATCATAAAGAATGATGAAGGCTATTGTTCAATATCTCTGAAAGATAGCAATTTGGGAAGACTATTTTAGAAGAATAGTTATAAATATATCTTCATAATATGATACTGCTATAGAAATTCATTTTGCTGTTCTCATCTAATCCGTTTCACAGTTTATATAAAGTGCATGTTTTGAAAGCTGCATGGTTTTTCATCACATTTTATGAAAATGTTAGTGATTATGTGAAAACCCAGAAGATGATTAATATAGTACAAAGAAAAATAAGGGGGGGGGAAGAGATTTTACAAGTACATAATAAATTAATGGCATATGGTTGCTGCGATAGACTTTAAATTGTGCTTACTACTAGAACAAAGGAGCATTTTGTGAAACTGCTGTTTCCTCACAATCTATAATTAGAGTTTGGAAATATGACTTGATATCATTGCTGTAAGAGATAATAAGGCAAGGACTGGTAAAACCAGTGTTTTAAAAATAAGCTTTGCAAGGATATTATTTGAATCTTCAAGAGTTAAACAAGATTCTGTGTTAGTCCCACAAAGAATTATAACAAGAATTATATTTCCTCACTAATTTGATTGGAAAGAGGCATTTCTAAGATGTTTCATTCTCTGCTGTAAATATGGTTGAACAATCCATGTTCAAATATCCCATTCTCATATCCGTGCCCTCAATTAATTATATAAACCCATTGGATTTAGGTAGCACAATATGTAACAGGTAGTGGCTGTCAATTAGAACATGTTCGTTATTTTACTGATCAGAGTGTCAGAACAGGTTACAGGTTTATTTTAAGCTGTGTTTAATTTGAGTGGATACACCTGATGTATCATATATTTTTCTTTTCATTAATTTAAAAATGGCCACTAGGTGGCAATGTTTTCACAATTATCTCTCCTTTCTACTGCAAAGCTAAATTATAGCGGTGAAGTCCAATATTAAGGGCATATTTTATTGTTAAAAATGTGATTCCTCAATTATCAACACAGAACGAAAAAGGAAAAAAAAGTTTATATCTACTTGTAATGGCAAGGGGTACTGATTACCTTCATCAGTCAAAAAAGCATCCACATGGAGCATCCCTAATAGGAACCTTTATTTAATCCAATAATGAATCAATATTAAAGCGGATTACTAAACGGGTGAATATATTGAGTGACCTGGCATCTTTAATTCAATGGCGTATGTTTTGGATGAAGAATGGATAGTTTCTGAAAAAAAGACAATATTGCATTTTTTTTTTTAAAAAGATAGGTATTTGGTGTGTCTGCCAGGCCAAAATTTGTGTATTCATTTTGCAGAAATGGATTGTTAGCCATACTAAATACATTATGATATTTTGATCAACAGCTAGTTACTAAATTCCTTGAGGACAGAGGACTTTTTACCCGCAAATTAACTTCTGATAATATTGTGTTGCTTGACAAACACCCCAAGACTTCATACATTTCCAATGTCTGATACTGTACAAGAGAGAAAATGTCCATTACTCTGAAGTACCATTAGTGTAACATGCAATCAGTTTAGCACTGGAAATTTGTTTGTGTAATTGTACCCCTACAGCTCAAATGAGTTTCCTGAACTACTTCTCCTTTCAACATTACAAGATTCACTAATGGTCAAAAAATTGTTTGGTAGCTCTTCCCCAGGGCTATCCCAAAGTTGATGTGACTATATAGTCTCTGGGATGATGAAATTTATTTATTTATTTTTTAAATTGTTATGCTGCCCACCTCACTCTTCAAAGTGATTCTTGGCTTTTGCAATCTTTCTGTTGGGCTCAGACGATACTAGAAATCAGGTTAGATGCATTCATAATTGGGGTGAATTTAATGCATATTGTTGCTTATCTCGCTCGACTAAAAGGATTTGTTGATAAAGAACTGCTGAATTCAATATAAGATCCTGAAATTAGGCTTAGTACTTCTGGGGTACTCAGATGCCGAGCTGTGGCGAAATATTCTTGTAGCTAATAACAAACTTGCACACATTTCTTTGAACTCTAGTGTGATAACCTACATTTATTTCAGCATGAAGCAGAAAACACCATATATAGAACAAGAATGCTAATTTAGTTGAAGACATTGCATTGAAATACTCTTCAGCTGCTGGCATCTTAAATGGTAAATCACTATAAATACTAAAACAATCGAGCAAATTGCAAGAAAATATTTCACTGAGCTCCAGGTGCATGTTCTATCTCCATTTATATTTATGTACATATATACATGCACACCTTCACCCTCACACATACACATTTCACCGTGCTTTCTTCAAGAATTGAATGTGGCTTGAAAGAGCCTTCATTTTTACTCATTAAAACTGCGGATACCAAATGTTTGGTGTCTGCCAAACAGTTTTAGTAACTAGGAGCAGCCATTATCCAATCTGTCAAGCATTTGGAATTTTCACTGAGAACCAGTCAAGCTAACAAACCTTGGATTAATCTAAGAAGCTCATTTGTGCAATCATTAAAAGTTGGTTAAACATTTTGCACATGTTGAAAGCTATTTCAAGACATTTAAAATTTCTATTGTACAATTTACGCATCAGTCTGGCTTCGAAAGGGAAATATGTGACTTTGAACATACGTGGTTGAGTTGGATTAGGGATATTTGCAAGGGATTGGTCAAAATAATAGTGCGCGCACACGCAAACACACACACACACACACACACACACACACACACACAGAGTTTGGGTTAGGGAATAGGCAACATTAAGAAGGGTGAACTGGGCTGGGGAATTCTGGGAGTTGAAGTCCATCTGAGGGTGAGAAACACTGACATAACAGATAACGTATAATCAGAGTTGGAAGGGACTTTATAGGTCATCTAGTCCAACCCCCCCGCCCAAGCAGGAGACCCTACATCATTTCTGACAGATGGGAGTCCAATCTCTTTTTGAAAGTATCAAGGGATGGCGCTCCCACAACCGCCGAGGGCAAGCTGTTCCATTGGTTGATTGTTCTCACTGTCAGAAAGTTTCTCCTTATTTCCAGGTTGAATCTCTCCTTGCTCAGTTTCCATCCATTATTCCTTCTCTGGCCTTCGGGTGCTTTGGAAAAAAGCTTGACCCCTTCCTCTCTGTGGCAACCCCTCATATACTGGAACACTGCTATCCTGTTTCCCCTGATCCTTCTCTTCACTAGACTAGCCATGTCCTCTTCCTGTAACCGTTCTTCATATGTTTTGTCAACCTGGTTGCTCCTCTCTGTACTTTTTCTAGAGTCTCAAATTTTTTTTTTATAATGTGATGCATAATATGTACAATAGTCTCAACGTCTGTGTCTTGAGGTGTTCCCGAAACAGGATATTGTTCAATCTCTTTTCCATCACCTTTGAAGGTAAGGTAACTTATATTGGCACAGTGAATCCATCTTCTGTGTGAGGTAGAGAAGGTGTGATTGGTGAGATGGCATGAAAAATTTTTGGTGAAAGCACAGAGAGGATTTGTCATTTTCTAGATTTGTGCCGAATATTTTGCTTCACTTCAGGTATGTCTTTATGTAATCCGATCATAAAAAGAGCACCGGAGTAGAGCCCACCAACCACTCTTCCTTCCTTCCTTCCTTCCTTCCTGGTTCTCAGGAATTTACCCAAACTTTTTCAAAACTGAGCATGGTTAAAAAGGGGGTCTTGGCATTTTTGTTTTGTTTTGAATACTACCAGGATATTGTTTTGCAGCTTCGTACATTTAATTATTACATTACAGGAGTATTGTGCCCAATACTTGAGAAGTTGCTGATTTGATATTTCTGTGAAGGGGAAGAGTAGAAAAAGATGCCTAGTTAATTTTCCAATTATGTTGATGGCTATTACAACACTTGGAATAATTTATTTCTGGCATTTCATCATTGACAATATGAGGCGAAGGCATTAAGGCATCACAGCAAGACAAATTGGGAGCAGGGGAAGATGACCATGTCCTCTGAATGTAAAAGGATAAGCATTGCCTCGTGTCCAGGGTAGAACTTCTGTTTGGCAAAGACAGATCAATGATGCATGAATTAAATAGTAAGGGAACAGAATGCAGCTCTGCTTTGCGGTGGCCGTAAAGCCTGCCAGATTCCCATTATATCTATATTTAATGTGCGGAGGGGACACCGCTATCAACTAAAGGAGGTGACAATCTATAGCTTGCCAAGGGCCCAAAACTTGGCCATGCAGCCTTGCATGGGAGACACAGAAGCCCACAAAACCATGTGGCTGGCCGGCCAGCTGGCCTCATGAGAACTGCTCCGTCTGTATTAATAACTGTTAACACCTCTCCCTCCATCTTGGAATTTTCTACCTTTTGAAATTTTATACTGTTAGCTTTATAAATGTAAAACTTTTTAATCTTAAATTAACTCTGAATTTAATGTTAATTTTATTGATTATATTGTACCCACCCAGAGGCCCTCATTAAATGAGATGGACCAGTGGTGGGATTCAACTTTTTTTTACTAGTGGTTCTGTGGTTCTTGGTAGGGGTTGCTTGGTGGGTGTGGCAGGGGAAGGATACTGCAAAATCCCATTCCCTACCAACCCCACTAACCTGCTTTCCAGCTCCATTCTTCTGTGCAGGGCAACAAAAGAAGACCCAGCCAATCAGCTGGGACTCGAGAGGCAGAGAATAGATGGGGGCGGGGCCAGTCAGAGGTGGTATTTGCCAGTTCTCTGAACTACTCAAAATTTCTGCTTCTGGTTCTCCAGAATTGGTCAGAATCTGCTGAATACCACTTCTGAGATGGACAAATAAGAAATACAAAATATTAAGAAATAAATAGCTGATTTTCTGTATAAATAACTCAAGGTGGGAACAGACCTAATGTTCCTCATATTTTCTCCACAACCCTGTGAGATGGTTGGACTGAGAGTGAGTGACTGGCAAAGGTCACCCAGCTGGTTTTCATGGTTAAGGTGGAACTAGAACTCCCAGTTTCCTGGCTTCTAGCCTCGTGCTTTAACCATTATACCAAACAGGCTCCCCCTTGTTTTTCAGGGGGGTTGGAGTCTCAAGCCACAGACAGATTGATGAAGATACTATGATTTGTTTGGTTTTATTCCAATTTGATGTATGACCACAACTAGGGTGACTGGTAAACTATTGATTATGACTTTGATATTTGATTGAACCAGAAAAGTGTAGCCTATTCAAACATATCTTATGTGTGAATGGAATCTACCTGGTAATCGGTGGTAAGCAATATCATTCTTAATACTTGCTACTTCAGTGTTACCATTTAGTTTGTGGTTATGATTCAAGTTCTTCAAGTTGGCAGGACATCTTGGATGTGGCCATGGTACTTTGAGGTTCTCATTCATCCAGGTCATGATTGTCCGAAAGATGCTTGTACTTTAAAGGCAATTGGGCTTTCTGATTTTTAAGATGTTTCCCTTCTCATCCAAGAAACTTCTTCAGTTCATTTCTTCAGGTCTCTTCTTCAGATGAGAAGTAAATTATCTTAAAGAAAAATCAGAAAGACCAGTTGCCTTTAAAATACAAGCACCTTTGGGACAACCATGGTACACATTGAAAAGATAAATTTGCTTCTGCAAAATGGTAACATTTTGGCCTGAAAGCTGACATTAGAACATGTAAGCATTATTCTCCTTCATTTGACTGTTGAGAAAAGCTTTGATTTTGACTTCATAGCCTCGGGCTTACAATATGAAATAAAAGAGCTTATAATTTGTGTACAAAGGAAGATCTTTAATTGATAATGAATTATTTAAATAATGCTATTTTATGTCTATGGTGATACAGGTGAAACTTGAAAAATTAGAATATTGTGCAAAAGTTAATTTATTTCAGTAATGCAACTTAAAAGGTGAAACTAATATATGAGATAGACTCATTACATGCAAAGCAAGATAGTTCAAGCCGTGATTTGTCATAATTGTGATGATTATGCCTTACAGCTCATGATAACCCCAAATCCACATTCTCAGAAAATTAGAATATTACATGCAATCAATAAAACAAGGATTGTACATTGAACAATATCGGACCTCTGAAAAGTATAAGCATACATATATACTCAGTACTTGGTTTGGGCCCCTTTTGCAGCAATTGCTCCCTCAATGCGGGGTGGCGTGGAAGCTATTGGCCTGTGGCACTGCTAAGGTGTTGTGGAAGACCAGGATGCTTCAATAGCGGCCTTCAGCTCTTCTGCATTGTTCGGTCTCATGTTTCTCATCCTTCTCTTGGCAATGCCCCATAGATTCTCAGGTCAGGTCAGTTTGCTGGCCAATCAAACACAGTAATCCCACGGTCATTGAACCAGCTTTTGGTGCTTTTGGCAATGTGGGCAGGTACCAAGTTCTGCTGGAAAATGAAGTCAGCATCCCCATTGTTATGTCCGTGGAACTGGTGGGGGTTCCCAACCAGGTCCGCTGTTTGAGCGGGAGCACCAGCTGCTCCCATTGGTTGGCTCCGTTTGACAGTCAGCTATATAAGCCGGCTGTCGGGCAGAGCCAGCCCGTTGTCGCCCGCTAGTCTGCAAGTTAGCAAGCAGACGCGACAACCCTTTATTCCCCGCAATAAAGCCTTGTTAGTTGTACGCTCTGGTCTCATGCCTCTTCCTTACCATCGCTCCACAACACCCATAAAGCTCATCTGTGGAAGGAAGCATGAAGTGCTCCAAAATCTCCTGGTAGACGGCTATGTTGATCCTGGACTTAATGAAGCACAGTGGACCAACACCAGCAGATGATATGGCTCCCCAACTCAACACAGACTGTGGAAACTTCACACTGGACTTCAAGCATCTTGCAGTGTGTGCCTCTCTATTCTTCCTCCAAATGAGATGCAAAAGTTGCTCTCATCAGAAAAGAGGACTTTGGACCATGTTGTTTGTTGTTCAGGAGCAGCTTGACAAGAGGAATACGGCATTTGAAGCCCATGTCCAGGATCTGTCTGTGTGTGGTGGCTCTTGATGCACTGACTCCAGCCTCAGTCCACTCCTTGTGAAAGTCCCCAACACTTTTGAATGGCCTTTTCCTGACAATCCTCTCCAGGCTGCGGTCATCCCTGCTGCTTGTGCACCTTTTTCTTCCACACTTTTCCCTTCCACATAACTTTCTATTAATGTGCTTTGATACGGCACTTTGGGAACATCCAACTTCTTTTGCAATTACCTTTTGAGGCTTTCCCCCCTTATGGAGAGTGTCCATGATGGTTTTCTGCACAACTGTAAGGTCAACAGTCTTTCCCATGATTGTGATTACTACTGAACCTGACTGAAAGACCATTTAAAGGCCCAGGAACCCTTTGCAGGTGTTATGGCTTAATTAGCTAATTAGAGTGAGACACTTTGAGCCTAGAATATTGAACCTTTTCACAATATTCTAATTTTCTGAGATTGCGGATTTGGGGTTTTCATGAGCTGTAAGCCATACTCATCTCAATTATGACACATCACAGCTTGAACTATCTTGCTGTGCATGTAATGAGTCTATCTCATATATTAGGTTCACCTTTTAAGTTGCATTACTGAAATAAATGAACTTTTGCACAATATTCTAATTTTTTGAGTTTCACCTGTATGGTCACTGTGCAGATGAAAAAGCTTTTGTCAGGTAAAATTTGTCACTTCTGTGGGAATTTTAGATTAAAACATATTTAAGTATATAGTGATCAACAACACACTGAAAATGAAAAATAAAATGAAAGCAAACAAATGCTAAAAAGTCCAAAAACAAAAACTGCTGGAGGTACATAGTGCATTTCTATTTTAAATAAATAAATGATTTGACTTAGACACTGATTGATTTTAAATTAATTCAGGATAGCTCACAGCAGAGAGCTATAAAATGTTAAACATCCAAGTGAGTAATTTTATTTTGGACTTTTGAACTTACTTGACAACTGCCATCTAGCTGAAGGAAATTCTATTGGATGTACCCGTCTTTTTGTTTGGTTTGCTGGCTTTACGTTTGTTTTGTTGGATTTCCAAGGCATGTGAAGTTGATGCTCATTTACTTTAAGGGAAGTGGTTTAGAACAGATTTTACCCCTAACATGTATCTTTAAGAATTGTGCACAGAAGAAAGAGGCGGCGGCTTACAGACATGTGGTCCTTGTTAATGACCCTTCAAGCTTTTGACAGCACTGAACAAGCAGCAGTTATGACTAATCCCTCACATGGTATCTCTGTGATCATGTGATTGTGGCTTGAGGACCTTCCCTGCCAGCTCATCAAACGAGGGCAATGGGGAAGCCAGCAGGAAGTCACAAGTTGCAGTCATGTGAGGTCCTCACTTTATAATGGCAACTGGGACTTCCAGAGCTGGATTTTTTGACTTACAATCATGGTGCTTAACAATGTAGTTTCCAGACCCAATTAGGGGTAGTTAAGACTGACTATACTGTCCAACAGAGGGGTCTCATTGGGGTGTGTGTGTGTCAAAAAAAGACAGGATGGTAGATACTGACTGGAACTCTTTTCATATGGAATGAAAAAGTGGAGTTAGCCGGACACTTATATTTGAGCTGTCCCTTCTAAAATGATTTCCATTGCATTGTTTTGATGAAAGTACTAGGCAGATCACACAAACATTACATGTACTTTCTCTTATCTATTAGAACTCAGATATTAAAAAAATAGGTAAATGTTGCAGCAGTAATAATTTATAGTAAAATAGTTGTATTGGGTTCATTAAGTATTTTATTTAATGTTTAAAGTAACCAGCACATTTTAATAATGCATTTTGTTTTTATAATTTTATATTTATATTCCTAAAAAGACATTCTTAGATAAATTATTGATGGAATAAATCTGTTAAGAATTACTGTATTGATATAATTAAAAAAAAATTCCAATGTGGATTAAGATATGCTTAATCAAAGGATTCTTCAAGAGTGTTTGCTCCTAAGATTTCAGACAATGTTACTACCCACACTTCAAAATCCCATTTCTGCCTCAAGAAGTGTACTTCAGTTTTCCGATAGTTTGCTGTGGTATATCTGACAGCTAACAACAACAAAAACTGAATACATTTCTTACGTTGCAAATTTTGTCCTGGGGAGGGGGGAGATAAAGGTGGCTGTATAACAAATTAGTTTTTGAATTCCTTAAATACTCAACTGCGATAGATAAACAATGGATACTGTCACAAAAAATAATGTGATGTATACATTTGAATACAATCAGCACCACACGGACAATCTTAATTAATAAAATGCAATGGGCCGAAGCAATGATTGTTAATTAACCTCCTGAGGAGCCCTAAGTGCTCTCTGAGCTTGGTTGTTATCTCTCATTTCAACCCCGAGCTACAAATATTCTCCTCTATCAGTAAACTTCCTGTTGGCCTCCTAGGTTTACTGGGTATCTAATTGTCTTTCTGCAACAACTTGGTGTAATCTATAGGATTGAAAGCTAACTAAATGTGGAAATAGAATCAGGGCCGCTTTTGTTTTCATCCTCCTTCTATTGCTCTTCTTGACCCTTTCTCCAACCCTGGTTTGGTAAAGAGAATTGCACAAAGAAGACATGTCAGTTGAGGCCAGAGACCCCATCCCTCCCCCCAAAATATGGGTGTTAATGAGAGAAATGTGTTGCTACTCATTGTGCTTGAAAACTCAAAAGAAAAAAACCAAACATCACGACTCATGGCATTCCAAAGCATATCCCTACAACAAATGGGAAGCCCTGTTTTCCCCAGACTTTTTCCTTTGTAGCAGAACATGGGAACACAGTGTTTCCAGTCAGTCATGGAGGCTGTGCACCTATATCCTACACATTAACAAACGTGCTTTTAGTGGACCGCTGGAAGCCCAGGGGCCCCCGAAATTTGTCTGGTGTTCTCACAATCATGTTTCTTTCTGGCTTCAATAACCAGGAATTTTTGCTGCTTGCTTCTGAATGCTTTTCTCTCTTCCCTTTTTAATGGTTAATGAAGCTTCAATGTCCCCCGTGTCTGTTTCTTCCTCCTTCTCAGCTGTTCCCCTTTATGGAGACACGGTAACTGCTGTGGCCATCAACCCACCTGGCATCCCACCACTGACCATGCCATTGGGCATTTTGTCTGAGGAGCAAGTATCCATCCTCTTGAGTACTGACTTGGCTATGAATTCCGTTTTTCTGCACCAGAAATTGCACATGTTTACAGGTCCCAGAAGAGCACCATAAATAAGCCTTTGCTATGACCTCTGCTCTGTTTTCCACTATTTTTTTTTCATGTTTTATCACATATTTCTCTTGCTTCAGCCCTATGGGCTACTTCAAAGACTGAATTGGTTTGGTTATATCACTGTGATGGATTGTTTCACTTAAAACCTGCTGCACTTTGTCCTTGAATTTCTCAGTACTCTCTAGGTAAAGATGCTGTTGTAGGACTTCAACTTACTGAACTAAAACTGGTGTATGTTGGGGCCAACTTCCAGCCATTGTAACAATCTCACTCTTGCTATCAAAAAGCCACACCGAAAGGAGGAGGATCCAATCCAGTGTAGCCTGGTTCAAGATCTAAGAAACATCAGTGCTATTTCTTGTCCAGCCCAGCTCTTGTTCTGAGCTTCTTGCTTTACGTAACAACACTGGGAAGAAAATTGGGACATGGAACTTGAAAGCCTGCTAAGCACAATATTTTTCATATGCTTAATTTATAGTTTTGCCTTATATGGTTACATTTCATATTTTTGCACATGCAAAGGCATTTTTTTTCCCTCTACACAGTCTTTTTAAAGGCTAATTGGTCATTTCTCCATCCTAGAATAGCTTGGCATGTATGCTGATTTATTATCTTGGTATCTTTGTACATGACCTGCCCTCTTAAAAATAGTGCTTTATTTGTCTTTACAGTTTTGAGCAATTCCACTTCTTATGAAACCCCCAGGATCAATTAAAAAACTTTTAAAACATTCATCTACCCTAGACACGAAAACATCCAGTGAAATATCAAGCTATTCTTTATATTTGTTGTTGTTTTTTCCGTCTAAGAAACACACTAAATCACCTCAAACCTTCTGTAGCAATTTCCATTAAATGCAATGAGGAAGAATAGATCAGCTGCAAGCTCCCTTGGGCAAAATCCAGTCCACACCCTGGAACCCGGCACCCAGCTGCTTAGTGGATAAATAGGGCACTTTGTGAAGTGTGGCCTGCAGTCTTGATGAAATTGATTCCAGCCTTAAAAATAGAATAAAATATTCCTTTGTTTGGAATGATTGGGGTCATAAAAGGCTCAGAAGCTAGCTGTGAGTATGTTACTTATTATTTCTTAATGTTGTTTGCTATTAGCAAATAGTGAAGAAAAATTGATTAGAAGAAACCAGGGATCGGTGCTATCATGGCTAGCAATTTATTTCAAAGAACATTGCTGCGGTGATGGTACTGTATGCCTGGAGAAAATGTATACTATTTCTCTGAGGAGACGTCATTGTCAGATCTGTGTATCTGCCATTCTTCAATGGAAGAAGAAAGTGAAGGGGGGGAGGAGTTGGTACAAGTAATCCTTTTTGATGTAACCTGAATATCTTAAGTCTTGTATTAAATCTGTATAACTTGCACATGAAATGCAACTGGGGACTGGAGCCCAGATGCCTGGAAACTTGTCACCTCTTGGAGAGATAGCGAGAGGAGAAGGGGCCATAAAAATTCCAGCTCCGAAGGAAATTTCCTGGGAAACTTTTCTCAGCTATGTGCCCAGAAGAAAAAGGGGGAGGGGGAATTAACATGTTGCTTCTTTGTATTGATGAAATCCACATCAGAATAAGGGGAGGGGCTCTAACTCCCTTTATCTCTGCTGTATGCCTGGAGGCATATTAGACCCTGCTTTGACTAGTACCTGGATAACTTCTTTTTCACAATAAAGAATTCCTTTTGAAATACTCAGCTTTCAGAAGTTCATTCTTATCGTTTGAAGGGGAGAGAGTCTGGGCCTCACACTCATAAGCCAGCTACTGATTTTAAACAGTTAACCAAATACTTTTACTGTGTTTTCTTTTGAGATTATCAGGGTTCCTGTTTTTTTGTAGCCTCAGTGTCAGCATTCCTGCAAACCTCCATTCCAGTCAATAACTCCAAGACAGACATATCTCAAAGGCATCTTTATTTGGATTGTAAACTGGCATATCCGTGGAATACCGAATCTGAAAGTTTTCAGGCTTCCTTCAATATTCAAACTACAAATCCATCCCCCCGCCTTGAGCGTCATCACATCACATGGCCCAATCACGATCCGTCCTAAAGTCAGATTATTATTTCATTCTGCACCATACTCAATGACCTTGAACTAACAAAAGAATTTTATTTTGTCTACTTAGAGTTACTCATTTGAAACCCCCCTTCTCTCACTTTCTCAGGCTTGTAGCAGCGTGGGAACATCGACTCTCAAAATGACTTCCAAAGCTGACACTCTAGAGCTCAGAGATCAGAGCATCATGCTTAGAACTATCTCCAAATGTGCTGTTAAATGTTTGTTGGAGTCTCTTTTATGTACAATTTTCTGAATTGTAGCAGTTGCTTGTTATGTATCTTGGTATAACTCAACAAGTCATTTAAGAAAAGCACCATCTTTTCAACATTTCCAGAACTGTAAAGGGCAAAAGCCATAACCTTGAGGAATAAGAAGATGATTGGCAACCAAAACAATGGTTAGGTAAAATAAATCTGAATTTGGGGCAGAATGTAATTTCAGAAAGCATCTCATGAAGATAATGTCAGGAGAGAGAGAAAGTGCATTCAGACTGGCAAAATTCTATTACCAAAATTTATAATGAAAGTATTACCTTGCAAGTTTTTGGCTTCTAGGTTTGGTCTACCTTGGAGGGCTGACAAGCATAAGCATGGAGGACCTGATATCTCTTCCTTCTCAGAAACAAGTGGGGGGAGATGCTCTTCCCTTCCTATTCAGGAAACCCCCAAATTGGAGGATTCTTCCCTTTTTTATTAGGAGTTACTGCTGTTGGAGGAGATGTCTTGGAGAACTACATTCTGGTTAGATATTTCTTACTCATCAAGAGCATCATATCACTTCTGCTTCCTATTCCTTCTTGGAAACTTCATGTCATGCCCCTGTTGGAATCTGATTCTGAGGGGGAGGTCGAGCAGCTGACAGGGAGTGGGAGTGTGGCTCCGGTGGCTGTGGAAGAAACTGGGGAAGGGCACAATCTGGCTGGGCATTCAGAGGAAAAACCAGGGCCACCCCCTCTTCATCCTAGGGCATGCAGGGAGGAATGGAGAAGGGAACAATGTGAGTTACATGGCTTATGGGGGAGGAAAGGGCCCTGATCCCCTTCATTAGCTGCAGCTGGGAAAACTGTTTAAAAAGGCAAACTATGCACAGCAAAGTTGCTGGAAGCAAAGCGTGCATTATCTTTGTTTGCCCTGTCTCATTAATTGCTGCAGTGTGGTTTGTGTTGGTTTTTATTTGTAATTTAGATATACTTTGGGTTCAGACTAAATTTCTTTCTCCCAAGACTGTTCTTGGGAAAGTTTTTTCTTCAGCCGATAATTGGACATTGGGGATCACGTTGGCGGTATTAAAGGGACATTACCTACTTTTGTGACTTTCTTGCTTTTGTGCCATGTCCTGGGTCATCACACTTTCTTAGCTGAATTTAGGATTGGATGTATTGTCAAGGGACAATATATTGTCGTCTCCTCCACCCAACTTCCTTTTATACACCCCTAGTTTCTTTTCATAATTTTTGGGTCAATACAGAGGTGGGATTCAGCTGGTTCACACTGGTTTCAGCAAACCAGTTAACTTTTTGCCCAGTTTGGAGAACCAGCTAATCTCATATCTGACTGATCCTGTCCATCCCACCCTCCCCTCCCAGGATCCCCCCACCATGTGGTCTGTTTGGTTTCCAGGGTGGTGCAGGAGGCCTTCCAGGCCCCAAACCCCTGCTCTAGGGTGAAGTGGGGATTTTGCATACTCATTACTGTGGGGTGAGTTAGGAATGGGTATTTTGCATTATGATTGCTCATAAGTAAGTAGGAACCAGTAAAAGAGGGATGATAAAAATCCCTATCTGTAGATCAGCGTTTTTCAGTCTTGGCAAGTTTAAGATTGGCAAACTTCATGCAGAATGGGAAATTCTGGGAATTGAAGTCCTAACATCAACCTATGGGAAGATAATAAAAACCCCTGGAAAAGATAATAAAAAAAACCAGCTCTGTGAACATCTAGAAACAAATGAAGTTATAACTAGAAGCCAGCATGGGTTTGTTTAAAAGAGATCATGTCAAACCAATCTTACTTCATTCTTTGACAAAGTGACTAAATTAGTAGACCAGCAAAATGATGTGGACATAATATACTTAGACTTCAGTAAAGCATTCAACTAAGTAGTCCACAATCTACTTCTTGGTAAGCTAGAAAAATGTGGGATAGATAGCATCACCACCAGATGGATTTGTAATGATCTGACCAACTGTACTCAATGACACCACATCTACATGGAGAGAAGTAAACAGTGAGGTATCACAAGGTTTTGCCTTAGGCCCAGTACTCTTCAATATCTTCATAAATGATTTAGATGAGGGAATAGAAGGGGAACTCATCACATCTGCAGATGACACTAAGCTGGCAGAAATAGCCAATGATCCAAAAAGATCTTGACAGACTTGAATAATGGGCCCCGTCCAACAAAATGAAATTTAATATGGAGAAAAGCAAGGTTAGGCAAAACCTCATTCAAAAACAGTAACTGTGAGAGAGACCTTGGAGTCTTAGTGGACGATCACTTAAACATGATCCAGCAGTGTGAGGCAGCAGCAAAAATAGCTAATACAATCCTTGGTTGTATAAACAGAAGCATAGACTCAAACTCACATGAAGTATTTAGTATCCTTTGTAAATCCTTAGTAAGACACAACTGGAATACTGCATCCAGTTTTGGTCATCACGTTATGAAAAAGATGTTGAGACTTTGGAAAAGGAGAGCAATTAAGATGATTAAAGGCCTAGAGCCAAAAAAATCTGAAGAACGGTTGCAGGATTTGGGTATAGCTATTCTAGAGAAAAGAAGGACTAGGGCTGACATGACAACAGTATTCCAATATTTGTGAGGCTGCCACAAAGAGGAAGGGGTCAACTTATTTTCCAAAGCACCAGAGGGCAAGACAAGAAACAATGGATGGAAACTAATTAAGGAGAGGAACAACCTGGAATTAAGGAGAAACGTCCTAACAGTGAGAACAATTAATCAATGGAATAGCTTGTCTTTAGAAGTTGAAGGCTGAAGAGAGAGAATACTTTATTTGGAAAGTGAGAGGGTTTAAATAGCGGACCTCGCCCGAGCGCGAGACAAACGCTGAAGAAAAAGAAGAAGAAGAAGAGGGTTTAAATGACAGGAGATTGCAAGTGGATTTGGATTGGAGGATTTCTGTTGTTGCTGAGATTGGAGTTTTCAATCTGACAGACAAAACCAGGGGGACTGAGGTCTGATCAAAGTACAGAGCTCTGAGCAAAAACTGCTTGTTTGTCAATGTATCTGTTGCTTTACATAATGAAGGCTTTTGATTGATACAGGCAGAGGGATGTGCAGAAATCAATCTATCAGATGAATTGTTCTGAAAGAAAAGGGAATCTAAGACTTCTAACTTCTTGTATATGATCTGGCTTCCTTGTTGTTATGCTGCACTAGAAAGATATAAGAATACTAATTATTAATGCTATGAATACCTTTATTTTAGAATTAAAATAATATTTAGCATGCCAGAGGGTATTTTTCATAGATGTTGATAGTTGCATTTCTTAAAATACGGTTTTGCTGTTCCCAGTATATACTGTATAGATGGAAGCTATTTTTATTATTAAATTATCATTTCATGCTTAATATCACTAAAGTTTAGCTATTAAAAACTAGTCACATAAAGAAATCTTGCTTTTTTATTTCATTTTGTAATTGATTGATATTTGTGTGTGTGTATTCTAGATGCATATTTAGTGGTTGCTGTATCAGCTACCAACTTCCTTCCTTCCTCCCACAATGAAATTTACATTTTTCATAGATGTTCTTGACATATGTACCCAATCAGATTAAAGGACAGTCAAAGCAGATTGTTTTTCGGATCCTTTCTCACATTTTTCACTTTCCCCAAACTCATTGGAATGACTTGCCTCCAAAAGAGATTGAACAGAATGGTATAGGGTCTCCTGCTTGGGATGGGCTAGAAAACTCCAGATTTCCAATCTGTTATTCTGTATTCTGTATATATGTTTTCTATAATGGCTCTACATTCTCCCAACATTTCATCACACCAGCTTTATTTGTGGCCATTTGTGTTTTAGGTGTGCATGCATAGACCTACCACTCAAATAATTCTTTGTAGGTCCCATGCTGGAATATATTCATGGATGTTGAAATCCCTTTCTGGGCACTACACGTTTAGCTTTTAACTTCCATGTACTTCTCTATCAGAACTATCAGAGGAAGTCCAAGGATTTTCTATCAAACTTTGCCCTCAAAACCCTAGAAGATCTAATCCTGGGTTGCCCTGTATTTGTTTGGCTTTCTCTACCAAATGTAGCTCCAGGATATTCTCAGTGATATCCTTGTTAGTTTGATCCGTGACTACTGCACAAAGCATATCACCTGTTCCATCCCCTTTTAGGATAGACACCGCAACATTTAAGATACATCTGTCCTTAGTTCCCTAAAGAGAACATTCAGGATCAGCTTAGGCAGATGTTTCCCTAATTTATCAAACGACAAGAAGGTAAAGTAGGGAGAATTTGCAATATTGTTATTATAGCTGTGTCAATAAAAGATTTAGTCTTTAGGAATTGATTTCCTCTGAACTGATCTTTCTTGTGGGATGAGATGGGATAAGCGACTTGCCTTGAGCAGGTATGTGCCTTCTAAGCACTATGATTCTATAATGCAGAGGATCTGGTGAACTTCTGCAAAATGAAAGCAAAGTTAAGAAAAATCAAGTGTGTCCTATACCATACATATAAATATGAACTTTGGAGAATTACATGACATGGTTAAATAATCTTTATTTTATACAAAGGTCAATATGCAGATGTATGTAGCAGATCCCTTTTTATAACTACTATATTTCAAATTTGGTACTGTTTTCCCCATCTTTTCCCTGTGTTAATGGGCTCTTTACGTTGTGTCTGTCAGGCTTAATGCTTGATGGACATGAGTTGTGGACATAATTAGCGTTCCTCTTCAGAGGATCTTTAACTCCCAATGTATCAGAATAACAGAGTTGTAAGGGACCTTGGGGGTCTTCAACTTCTTGTTCCATTCCAGATAAGTGGTTTTCCAGTCTCTTCTTAAAAGCCTTTAGTGGTGGAGCACCCACAACTTTTGAAAGCAAGACATTCCATTGCTTAATTATTCTGTTGGGAATTTTCCCCTTAGTTCTCTTCTTGATTTGTTCCCATGGAAGATGTGGTTTTGTTCTGACCCAAACCCTTTTCCAATAAAACAAACATACAGAAACCTTTTAATGATTCTTATGAATCCCTAGTTAAAAGGCTGCTGCAAACTAATTAACTTTGATAAGCACAGGCCTCACCAAAACTATGTGAGGCTGTCAAGAATAACAGATAAGAAATATTTTACACCACAAGAGTGTTCAAATAACAACTTAAGATACTGCAATGTCCGCGAGGCTGGAGTTTCAAAATGTTTTTGCTTCCTACAAAGAACGTCTGATTCACAGCTGGCTTTTATCTTCTTGAAGGAGGGGCCATTACCTTGCACCTTTACTCCCGAGTCGCCCATGCTGCTGCAGCTGCTCTTTCCTATAAGCAGCCCTGCGTGCATGCACACTTGGCACAGGCTCCTCAGGAACCTCCTCATTGCTACTGCCAGCCCCCACAATCTCTGAAGGCAGAAGTCCACTCCCTAATGGTTCTGGCCCTTCATCTGAGTGCTCGCTCTCCTCCGCCGTCTGCACCTGCTGCCACCTAACCACAACAGGTTTGGATCAAATAGGGCGAATGGGGTTTGAATTAGAAGAAGGAAGACAAAAGCAGCAGCAAGTCTTGGGGTTGGACAAGGATGATTGTAGCAGGCACTGAAATTTGGTAGCAGCACTTGGGAGTTCTCAAATGGGACTTCTGTAAGCTACAGGTAACTGGTAGTCCATTGTTTGTTTACTTCTGGTTTAACGCCTGAGCAAATGCTGTTTCCACGTTCCTGTTTTCTCAAAAAGCATCCAAAGGAGCAGCTACTACAAAGGAGTATGCATGTGTTAGCCTTACAAAGTAGTTCAGACAAGGAGCACATTCCATAAGTCCTGCCATGCCTTTATTGCAAGGTTACATTAACAGAATCTTACAAGTTTTCCCATTGTCTTTACAGCTCAGAAAATACAAAAGATCCTGTGTGAGATATTTGCTACACCGATTTCTTCTGTGGGCTAAGTTGCCCCTAATCTGAGCATTGTCCTGGCTCTTTCTTCTGTTTCCCAAGGTCATTCCCACCCACCATTACAGCACGAGGCTTATTGAGACACTGCTGTTGGCCTGCAATGGACATCTCAATCTTGGCTTTAAAATGTCATCTACAATATAGCTGTGATTCACTTGTATCTTTTCATCACCAATTTAATATAATGATGACTCATTTGTACCCTTTATATGGGAAAGGGAAGGATGGCCAGGTGTCTTAAAAAATAACCTTAACCTTTAGAGGCATTTGAAACAAAGCATATAAGTTCCAGTTAAATTATTTCTTAGTCATTGTTCAATTAATTCTCCCCAAATGTGCGCACTACTATTTATTTGTGACTGCCAATGTAGAAAATAGTTTGCGTAATGTGATTGTGGGACCGACATGCAGTTTTCATGCTTGATTGATTGTGAAGATTGCAGTGCCAATACCACACAGAGCTTTTAAAATATTACTTTTCAAAGTTAGATGTGTTAGGGTAGTCTTTCCAAAAGATCTGGAAGAAAAAAAAACCCTATAACTATCAATAAAAAACACTGTATCTAATGAGAAGACAAGATTCCTCTCTACTGTAAATGTGGAGGAAGGAAATCTCTCACATTTCTTACATTTTTATAAACTCCTAATCTGCTTTTGCTTTCATTCACATAGTTCTTTACCTATGTCCCATCCAATTTCTAACATACATATTAAGCTGCTGCATTACTGGAATTCTCCAGCCTGGGTTAGATGCATATTATCTTTTATCTTGTGGAAATCAAAACTATTTTTTTTAAAAAAGGTTTAAATGCATATTTTTATTCTTACATTTAGCTTAACCATCCTACTTCCTTGCTAAAGTCTTAAAGTGAGGACAGCAGAATTTCTCTTTTAGTACAATAGCTTGTTTATTTTATTTGTTTATTTGTATCCTGCCTTTATTATTTTTACAAATAACTCAAGGCAGCAAACATATCCAAAACATCTTCCTTTTCCTATTTCTCCACAATATCAACCCCATGAGATAGGCTGGGCTAAGAGAAATTGACTAATCCAAAGTCACCTAGCTGGCTTTTATGGCTACAATACATGGAGTAATATAAAAATAAAAATGCTACCAATGTGCATATAACAGACAAACAATGGAGAATGAATCTGAAAGATAGCTGAATGAAACCATATTCTGAGGCACTGGATCTTTAGCTCTGTGCACTGCTTGTGAGCCTTCCAGAAGTATCTGGTTAGGGTGACAGAACAATCAACCAATGGAACAGTTTGCCCTCGGAAGTTGTGGGAGTGCAGGTACATTAGTGCAGGTCAGGTCATAGATTAATTATTTTACTTTATCTTTATTACTATTGTAGGCAGAAAATCTATCTAGTATTAGCAATAGCAATGGTACTTAGGCTTATATACTGCTTCATCAATTCAAATTTTTTTACTACCAGTTCTGTGGGCATGGATTGATCGGCATGGCAGGGGAAGGATACTGTAAAATCTCCAGTGAGGGATGGTATTTGCTGGTTCTCTGAACTACTCAAAACTCCTGCTACTGGTTTTCCAGAACTGGTCAGAAACTGCTGAATACCACCGCTGTGCTTCATAGTACTTTACACCCATCTCTAAGCAGTTTACAAAATTAGCATATTGCCCCCAACAATCTGGGTCCTCATTTTATTGATCTCAGAAGGATGGAAGGCTGAGTCAGCTAGCTGCTGTTGAGTTCAGTGAGATTGAAACAACTTTAACTAAATGTAGCTTCTATATTTTCAACTGATTAATGTTTGGCCCAGTATTAATTTGCCTGGCATTTGCAGGCTATTTCAGTTCTTATATTCAGTTCTTATATTTTATTGTGAATATCAATGATATGTGACAGTATGAACATTTGATTTGTATGCTGCACACAGAGATGGAGCACTAGGAGATGGCAACTTTATATAGATAGGTACCTAACTAATATGCTTCTATTTTTTTGGTTGATCCAGAAGGAATGCTAAGACCAGATCATGAGATAGATTGGCCTGGATCCCAGTGTGCAGAAACTTAAAACCACTCCCGTTCTTGTTGTTCTGGTCAATAAGAACATTTATTACTATTATTTTAAATCTCATAATGACCTGGTTTAACTAAATGCATTTTGATTAATACACAACTAAAAGAGGTGGGTATTTTGTTCCAATGTTCCACTCATATTGGCTCTGTGCCTCCAAAACAGCACTGATTAAGCTAACTTCTATAATGGTTTGTTGCTTTTAAAGCATTGCTACAAATTGCATGGTTTGTGTGGCTCTATCTTAGTAGGCACAGCATTTCTGGAGATAGTGGTGATGGTGACAATGTTAATTGCACTTGGAAAAGAAAAGACAGAACATGGCGCTAGACATAGAACTCAGAAATACTGGCCTGCTGAATTAAGAAATTATCATAATTTTATTTCATTCATTTTATTTATGGTCCTAAACCAATAAATAATTATCTTCTAAATTGTCTGTTTAAATGTTTACTCAGAAGGAGCAAAATTGGAACGTGTTACAATATGTTTTTTCTGTATATATAACTGAAAATAATCATATACTAAAGATATACAGTAGCTAACAGATCTATGAGAAAATGTCCTGGAATATTGTATGTACTTCTTTGATTCCAAATTTAATAAGTGACCTTTGGGCTTCCTTTGTTTACACCAAATGTAAACAGAGTGGTGACAATGGCATCTTCTGGTATTTGAGAATGTTTTATTGTTTAATATTCAGTTTTAGGGTTGGCACAAATTCTTTCAGATGGAAATCTAAATATTCTAATAATAATTCAAGTAAAAAAGCCATTTCCCAAAAACATAAATCTCCAAGTGGGCTGGAAGTCTAGATTATGAATTTTGGATGGACAAATTGTGTTATACTGCGTGCAAAATCAGGCAGATTCTAACTGTAATATAATACTGTATTCTGTCTGTTTTTTTCTTTTTCTTTTATTATTGCTTTTAATGCTTTTATTTGTAAGGCTGGTCTGTGCACGTAATAAAAATTGATTGAATTTGGATGAGATTTTGATAAAATAATTCTTTATATCAGAGGGAACATTTCCATGATTTTTACCTTCAGAGATTTTATTTTAAAATATTAGTAAATTTTTAGCGAGTCTTTTTCTATATAATTTTCTGGTTTCACCAAATCCCCCCACCTCTTTTTCTAGCCCTTTTGACAATTGTATTTAATTGTAAATTAATGCCAGTTGCTGAGCTCCCAATTTTGATTATGTGATCATTGGGATGTGGGCAATGGTTGCACGTGCAGGGATTGGTCAAAAATCTCATTTTTTTCATTGTGGTTGTAACTTTGAATGGTTTTTAAATGAATGGTCATAAATATAGGATTACCTGTCCTGATTCTACCTCCATGATAGAGCATACATAAGTGTAGGTTGCTGCAGTCTGAGGTAACCCATTAATTTGGCTCAAGGAGAAAAGTTTCATCTGTGAGACTTATAAGATATAAGGAAAAGTACCTAGGGATAGCTGGAGATAGGAGTGAGAATGGGAATTGTATTATAATATGCAGGAGAAATTCTGGCTTTCTTAATTTAAATGTCCTGGTCCCAAATCTTCTGTTAATTCTAGCTCACGTTTTTATCAAGACCAAAGGTGGATATTGTTGGAATAGAAAAGCCACATAGGATTAATTTGTCCCCTTAAGGAAGATATGAACCCAACAAGAAAAGGTGGGCCAAGGAAATTTTCCCAGATTCAATAAAAATACTGTTCAATCTTTTGTAAAGTTAATATCTGAATTATATCAATTTTTTCCCCAGAAGACCATGCGATTTTTTCAATTACTAAGAAACTTCCACTCATGAGCAGTTATTAATTTAGCTGGCAGAAACAAAAATACGTCCCTTAATTGTGTATCTTTCATTTCACTACTGTTCTAATTTCTTCCAATATTTTTAAACAATACTACTTAATTGAGATTGCTAGATATAATCTAATTAAACCCAAAAGTTATTTTTCTTTCATTTTTAAACTCCTGCAACTGCAAGTATATTTATTTCCTGGAGTTAAGTACAAATTCTCAAATGTAATCTGGATGTTAACAAATGACAACTAACTCATTGCAGCTGCTTGAATGCCAGTTATCATATTTATTATTATTGGCGTGTTGTAATATGCTATAGCAAACATTCAGGGCATCAAAGGATGAGCTATCCTTTCTCCGTGGCTACCTTCAAACCTTCTTTATCTGGTATCTACCTCAGGCCCAGGGGGTGTTCCGAAGCCTCTGTATCTGCTGACAGTTTACTCTTGTTACCCTATCAATTAACACAGCAGGATAGCTGTAAACTGCTGAGTATCCAGTCAGGATGCTAGAGGCACAACAATAAAACTGGAGAGGTTGTTGACAGGATTTCTGCCAGGAGGATCAAGCAGACTTATAAAAAGAGTCTTTTCACCTTGACCCCAGGTAAAAGAATTACTTCCTTGTTTGAGATGCCTGTACAAATAGTCCTCAATTTATGGCCACAACTGGGATCAGGATTTTAATTGCTAAGCCAGACAGTTGTTAAGTAAGTCATGTAGCCAATTTTACTCCCTTGTTTTGCTATGGGTGTTTAGTAAATCACTGTAGTTGTTAAGTGAAAGATGTAGTTATTAAATGAATCCTATTTTCCCCATTGACTTTGCTCCCAAGAAAGTTGCAAATGGGAAGGTTGCAATGCTATAACTATTGTACATAGAATAACAGAGTTGGAAGGGACCTTGGAGGCCATCTAGTCCAACTCCCTGCTTGAGCAGGATAGCCTATTCCAAATGTTAGCCTCTACCTAGGATCGAACTCACAGCCTTCTGATTGTGAGACGAGAGCTCCACCTCTCTAGGCCACCCGAGCTGCATGCTGGTTGTCAACTGCTCAGTCATCGTGAACTGCAAGATGTGTGGTTTATGAACTAAATAAATAAATAAGCATTTTGATCATGTGACTTTCAGGATGCTGTCGCAGTTGTATGTGCAAGGACCAGTTGTAAATCACTTTTCAGTTGCATTGTAACTTGGAATGGTCACTGAACAAATGGTTATGTTTAATACTACCTGTACAATATTAATTGCAGAATGGAAGCCTCACTGATAACCTAAAGCTTTTTTCAGGTGAATGCCAGTGATTTATAGCATTTTTAAAAACAATCTAAATTGTAGTATGCTCTTTAGAGTGTTTCTATGCCATCTGCTCTATTCTATTCACCGAAGACTCAATGGTTGTGTTAAACCCATAAAATGGTTTGTTTGGATTTTGCTTACGTCTTAATTAATTTGGACCTGATCTGACTGCAGTGACTGTGATTGATATCTCTCACCTCACTACCCCAATAAGTGTTTTGAAAGCAGCTAATAAGAAATTGGTTTGATGGGTGAAGTGGTTTCTAAACCATGTTGGGGAACCAGAGATCTACCAGAATAGTTCAATTGGCTCCCAGCTCCTTCCTGTGGCTCTGCGTTGTCTGTGCTAACATACAGTAGAAGTCTGTGAGATTCTCAGTCATCCAGGTCATAGTTGTCTCAAAGGTGCTTTGAGACAAACTCCAACCGTCCGACCAAATGACTGCAAAGAAATATAATCCTTCCATGCACACCCCCATTCTGTCAGGACTAATTCCTCCATAGCCTCCTGCCAGAACCGTTGAAGCTTCTTGGTGAAACCTCTTTTTCTTCTTTCCTCAAGGGAAAAAGAAACAGTCCAATTGCCTTTTAAAAAAGCACCTTTGACACAATGATGAGATGATGGTGAGATGAACCATTGCATAAATGAAATCTAGGCTTGATTCATCTTGACTTCAAAACTTCTACGAGGGTTATGGGAAAGATTGGCCCTCAAACTTAATTAAGTGGAGGAAATGCCTAGGTTGTCTTCTATGTTTCTTCTCTTTAACTTCTAAAATTCCCTGTATACTCCCACGTTTGCAAATTTCCTGGAGTGCAAATACTTGTGAATGCTCTTACTTTGTTTTACTAACGCATTTCAGAGTTACATTCCTTTGTTACGAGCTCCTTTGCTTCAGAAGCTTTGTCAAGTGTTCTATATTTAAGTGTTCTGTATTTCAAACAGCTAGCAATGTTATCTTGGACTGTTTCACAGCATGTTGTTAATTTTAAATTTATTTTTAAACAACAAATCAACAAAATATCACAAATTTTCAAAAGCTTGTGATAGCAGATGTTAATCTTTGAGTACTAGGCTGAACCAGTGTTGCCCTAACATAGATTTTTTTCCATGAAACAATGGATAGAAGACCACTTTCGTTGCAGGCTTAACTGTCTGATACAAAATTCCCTGATACAAGGAAAACACAACACTTAGGTTTCTTACAGAGCTCTAGAGGCATGTCCTTATTTTGTGTTCCAGGAGATGCCTCCAGAGTTCTCTGTGAGAGACCTAAGTGTTGTGTTTTCCCTTCCAAGCAAGAACAGTCATGGCTGGAGGACATAAAGCTTCTAAGCAAAGCTTTAGCTACCCAAAGGACTCCGCTGTCCTACTGAAGAGAGAATTATGACAAGAAAAGGGGGAAGGGTCAAGGGCTCTGAATGTTCTCAGTGTTACCGCATGAGATGACCGAATGCCAGTCAATATTTCCAGCCCGCCAGTGTTATGCAATATTTTTGGAGCAGTTTAAGAGAAGCTGAACTGAGGCAAAGCAAATCCTCTGATTTCTTTTTTTCCCACTTTTGTGATAAAGATGTTTTTTTTTTCTAAAACGAATTCTCCATTTTGTAAATTAGGAAAAGTA
The DNA here is from genome assembly GCF_900518735.1 of Pseudonaja textilis. The sequence goes on from NW_020769378.1 coordinate 307,337, forward strand.
AACAAGACTTTTTAATTAAATATATGGTTTTGAATTTTATGTTTTTTTTCCTTTATTTTTTTTTATTTATGAGAAAATGGTTTTACAAAATTGTATTTAAATGTGTCCCGGGGTAATGTTATAGGATTATGGGAAATGGGGCCCTCATCAATCAACAGGAGTGCTGATTTATACCCAGCTTATCGAGTACTTGGGAGGTGAATGCTGGGCAACACAAAGAAAAAACAGCCAACAACTCAATACCCCACTTTACATCTAAAAAGCCACACATAATGGGCACCATATAAATATTACACAGAGAATAGCCCAAAGCACACACTGTCATGCCCTTGTTAGAGTCGGACACTGAGCGAGAGGAGGAACAGTCGATAGGGAGTGGAGGTGTGGCTCCAGAGGTTGGGGAGGAAGTTGGGGAAGGGCAGAGGCCGGCTGGGCAGTCAGAGGAAGAACCAGGCCCATCCCCTCTTCATCCTAGGACACACAGGGAGGATTGGAGAAGGCAACAACTTGGCTTACGAGAAAGGAAGTGGCCATGATCCTCCTCATTGGTTGCAGCTGGGAGAATAGTATATAAGAGACATGGTTAAAACACAGCGTTGCCAGAAGCAAAGAGTTTTTTTAATCTTGGGCTGAAGTTATGTTGGTTGGCGTCCTTCCAAAAGACTGTGCCTTGTTATCTTCTTGCAGTTGGTAATTATCTTGGTCCATTGTGGAATTTCCTTCATTGTCATTTGTTTTAGTTTTTTTATTTCACCTCTATCTGCTCATTAAGTTCGGACTGTATTGCTTTCTTTTGAAGACTATTTTTGAATACGTTTTATCTTCAACTGAGAATTATTGAACAGTGGGGCCAAGTTGGAGGCATTAAAGGACATTTAGTTACGTTTTGGATTTTGTTATGTTTGTGTACACTCCGGGTCATCACACACACTCTGCTAGAGAGTAGTTCCCTGAGGATGGGCTCCAGCATCAGTCTGAAAGCTCGGAATACTAAACCTCTGGACCTGATGATTGACCCAGATTTGATCCTAAAATACTAAAATTTTATGCCTAGGGAGGGAGCCACAGAAATATATAATTTTAGGAAGTTGTAGTATTACAAGATTTGAAAAATCCTGCTATAAAAGATTGGAAACCTAATGTTAGCTTAGTTTGTATTTATTGATTATTTGTTAAAGTCCAATGAATATTAACTCTTTAACTAAAAAAGGAAAACCAGTTAAGCACTTCTCAGCTTTCATCATGCTTTTTTCTCCTAATACATGATTATCACCAGGGGTGGGATTCTACCAGTTCGCACCTGGTAGAACCGGTTGTTAACATTCTAAGCAGTTTGGAGAACCGGTTGTTAGAAGAAGTTATTGGCCTAATCCTGTAAGGAAGGCAGGAAGGAAACATTCTGGTGTTGCTTACAGAAACTGCCTCTCCGTTAACCCTTATTACATTCTTGGCAGGACTAGACTTCCTGTCTCAGGAACATCTTTGGAGTTTTTCCTCCCTCCTTTGCTGGTACTTTGCTTGTGTGGAGTGACCATTCAAAGTTATAATGGCACTGAAAAAAAGTGACTTATGACCATTTTTCACACTTACGACTGTTGCAGCATCCCCACAGTCATGAGAGGCCAGGCGAGGAGATGCATGCCTCGATGTGAGTGATATTGAGTTGGCCACATCCATCTAATAACATGACCACCAAGCCATGTCCACCCAGTCACATGACCACCAAGCCACACCCACCACCTAAGCCATGTCTACAGAACCGGTTGTTAAAAACCCCTGGTTATGACATTATTTTGACTTTTCCTTCACCAGTAACCTCGAATCTTCATCAGCAATGTGAAAGCACTAATGGCGATAGCATTCCCATGATAATGAAATACTGCTGTTTTGTTTGGAAAGGTCCAGAGGTGGTATTCAGTAGGTTCTGACCCGTTCTGGAGAATTGGTAGTGGAAATTTTGAGTAGTTCAGAGACCCAGCAAATACCACCTCTGACTGGCCCCGCCCAATCTATTCTCTGCTTCCCGAGTCCCAGCTGATCAGCTGGGTCTTCTTTTGTTGCCCTGCACTGGAGAATGGAGCTGGAAAGCAGGTTAGTGGGATGGGGAGGGAATGGTATTTTACAGTAACCTTCCCCCAGGAGTGGAGAGGGAATGGGGATTTTATAGTATCCTTCCCCTGCCATGCCCACCAAGCCACGCCCACAGAACCGGTAGTAAAAAAAATTTGAATCCCACCACTGGAAAGGTCTACTGTTGATCCTTGACTATCATCTTGGAATCCCTGTGCCCAAGAGCATGGCATCTTGGAAACTTCCTTTTTAAAGAAGTGGAGGGCTGGGGGAAAAAAAAGTACCAAGACCTTTGCCATTGCTACAAATGAAAGGAGATGGCTGGGTAAACTAGCCTGGGTTAAAAAAATAATTATTATTATTTAATTTATATCCCACCTTTATTACTTTTATAAGTAATTCAAAGCTATGAACAGACAATAATCCTTCCTCCTCCTATTTTACTACAAATGATTTGTTAGCCCTTAACAAGATTGAGAAACTGAACAGTAGAGACTTCAGGAAGAATATTGGAGGGTAGAATAACAGAATCTTTCTCATGCTTCCCCCTTTCTCAGCATTGTGAAATCTTTTCTTCTTCCTAACTGCTTTCCCAAGATGAATTCTGTCTAAATTTTTAGCTGGTCTAACCCTGAAGACAGAAAACCTCTCAGAAGGACAGCTATTGCAGTAATATTACTTTATTGCTTGTTGGCTTTTTAATGCTTTAACTAGATAACTCTGTGACCTGTTAGGTCATCCTTTGAGAGAATGCTAGTGCAATCGGATGTGAAGAGAATCAGAGGTGGTATTCAGCAGGTTCTGACCAGTTCGGGAGAACCGGTAGCAAAAATTTTGAGTAGTTCGGAGAACTGGCAAATACCAAGTCTGACTGGCCCCGCCCCCATCTATTCTCTGCCTCCCAAGTCCCAGCTGATTGGCTGGGTCTTCTTTTTTTGCCCTGCACAGGAGAACAGAGCTGGAAAGCAGGTTAGTGGGGTGGGGAGGGAATGGAGATTTTACAGTATCCTTTCCCTGCCCACCAAGCCACGCCCACCAATTCACGTCATGCCCACCAAGTCACATCCACAGAACCGGTAGTAAAATAATTTGAATCCCACCACTGAACAGAATGAACATTAATTTTTTGGGGTATGGTACTGTTGTTGCTTTGCTTTAAAAATGAAAGAAGAAAATATTGATATATTAAAGAAGAAAGACATAAGATCAAGCTAAATCCAAAAATGCTAGGAAATTCCTGGCATTCAGACAAATCAGCTATCACTAACATTTACATATGATTCAAACAAGACTTTTTTTTTAAAAAAAAGCTAAGTAGGAAACAAAAAGATAGAATAACTTTCTCTCCAGCAAGTAACACCTGGAGAAGCAGGGATTATCACCAGATAAACAATCCTGAGCAGAAAACAATACCCTTATTAGGGACCTACCACAGAGAAAACCAGAACCCACCCACTAAAACTGGGAGGGCAAGCTACTATACATAAGCAGGGAGCAAACCTCATATTCATCAGCACTGATAATATCACCAGTCAGGTAATGAAACATCTGCAAGCAAATAACCAAGCTCAGTTAATTCCTGAGCTATAAATATTCTCTTCTATTGACATTGGAGATTTTTGTTCATAGCCGATCTTAATCTTAACACCTAGTTCAAAAATATCAAAAAGAATCTCCTAAAACATGCTTCGTGCTGACCAGGATAATTATGTCTAAATGAAGTCAAAAGTCTATATATTATATATTTAGGCCTGCAGAAACTTAATTAGAACACTGAATTATATAACAGTAGTAGTTTATTCAGTTGATAACTTGACCTTTTGCCCATAAGGTAATTAAGGGAGCTAACAATAAAAAAAGAAGTCTCATCAAATAGTTAAAATCTTTTTAAAATACAGTAGTTGGGTCTGAAAATACCTGGCTGAAAAGGAAAGGTTTTGGTTCTTAAATGGGGAAAGAAGGACTTTGGGGGCCATTAAGGAAGCAGTTCTGTTGGATGAATTTATTTATTTTGAGACATGAGGGATTGTTGCTCAGATAGACTAACTTGATTTCAGATTTCTTATCTCTAAACATGTGGGTTATCTCAAATAGAGAAAATAAGTGCAAATCAGGATCAGAATGATTGACTGTATTTATTTTACATGTACTAGATCAGTAATTGAATTGTCCCAGGAATATATTTCACTTTTTAAAGATCTTCATGCTTATAATTCATTCCTCTCTATGTGCAAATACACTTGTCAGATGACAAAATTTCAAGCACCTGAATGTATTCTATGTTGGACATAATAAATACATTAAACTGTTCACATGTCCTATGACTTCTGCAATGGCTGCAGTGAGAATAGAATAGAATAGAATAGAATAGAATAGAATAGAATAGAATAGAATAG
>NW_020769378.1:311812-337921 GCF_900518735.1 Pseudonaja textilis
AGAATAGAATAGAATAGAATAGAATAGAATAGAATAGAATAGAATAGGGCTTCTTTATTGGCCAAGTGTGATTGGACACATGAGGAATTTGTCTTGGTGCAAATGCTCTCAGTGTACATAAAAGAAAAGATACATTCATCAAGAGTCAAGAATCATAACATACAACACTTAATGATAGTCATAGGATACAATAAGCAATCAAATCATACTAGGAAACAGTCAATATAGATTGTAAGGATACAAGTGACAAAGTTACAGTTATACAGTGAGCAAATATGTCTGCCTTTTCGAAAATATTTACATTTAGTCAATGTAATATATTCTTAGTGTACTGATTAGACTCAATTCATATTGTTACAGCATAGAAAGCACTGTTACTTTTTCATGTGTCTATTATGTGAAGAACCCTTCAGACACCACCTATTTATAGTGTAAGAAAATCTTGTAATACCATTTTAGTACTTCAAGAGAAATCAAGCATTCAAACAAAATATATGATTGCTTATATAGCAAAACATTTTGGTTACCTTGCCATTAAATCTTTGAATAAAATGAATTTTCTCATCAGCGTAGGTGTGATAGAGCAGGCAGAAAATGTATTCAGTATTTCTTTTATATATGGATGCATCTTTCTAGCAGCTGGGTACAATCCTTATATTCATTATAATTTGCTGGAAAAAATTGACAAAATTCAATTGGTTAGTGAAGCAGTGATTAGATTGTCATTGTTTTGCATTACTGTAAAGCAAGCTTTAATCTTATTTAACAGTTATTGTGCTGTTGTCCTACATAGATGTTTTCCCTTCCCCTCCCACAATATTTGGTGCTCTGATTTTGTTCTCTATTCCTCAAGGCTTTCAAAAATATGACAGATCAAAAAAGATTCCTATTTTAATCCTGTACACTGGCAGTACTGTTGAAGAAAAAAAGTGTGGAACACATTACTGTAATGGTGCTCCACCATATGCTATAAGACCAGTGACTATCTTGCTGTGGAAGATTAATTTAGTGATGATTTTTGCAAACATGGCACAGAATGCATTTGTTATTCCTGAAAAGAGAAGGAAGAAGGCAGCTTAAAGTTTTTACAGAAAGCTGCTCTGAATAACCGTCTTCTTCCTGTTAACTGCCCATTTTAAACAATTGTCATGTGAAAACAATCCCAGGGCTTCTTATGTCAATTAATTATTTGCATAGATTTAAAAACACCTGCCTCCAGATGACTTTGGGCACTGTACAAAATAAAACCCAGAACAATGGAAAGGCCTGGGCAAATAGCCAAGTTTTCAAAGCTTGTTGCCATCATCCGGGTGAGGAGCACATAGATCTTTGAGCGGATATTATTCTGGGGGCAGGTGCCACAACAGAGAAGTCATATATTCTGGGATCCCAATTGATGGCATTGCTTAATGGACAGACCCCAAACACATTATTATACTTGCAGCCATTGAGGACTTTGGTGGCTTTCAGAGGAGTTGTGTTTTGAAATGTGAGATATAAATATTTTAAATAAGCAAACAAAACCTGCATTTTGAAAAGATCCTGTGAGGGTTTCATAAAAGGGAATAAAATTATGGTGCTGCAGCAGCTCTTTTTAACCAGAGCATTGAGAGCATTGAGAGAAATGTCACTAGTGGAATTCCCCCTTCTGCTCAGCTTCAATGCTACTACATAAATATTAATTTTGAATTGGTTGAACAGTATGCTCAGCCATTTTATTTCCGGTATCAAACTTTTGTTTGTTTACTTCTGCTGGTATTTATTTTCTTATGTGCCATACAGGTTGATTTTTGTTTAAGGATCATTTGGATATAATTTTGTGCAAATTCAGGCAACAATGAGGCTGATTCTCGCTTTGCCAGCCAAAAATAATCATTTAAGTCAAGCTGCTGCTACTGGCTACTGGCACACTGAGATAGCTGAGGTGGCTTGCTTATCTTCATAAGAAGTCATTTGCTGGGATTTTAAATTACAAATCCATGAGGCTAACCCTTTGAAAGCAGCCCCAAATGTAAGCTGAATACTAAGTAAATTGCATTTCTTCCCCCTCTACTTTCTTCCCTCTAGTCTACCTGTTACTCATAATAATAAATTCACATAAGCGGGAGAATTAAAACAATGGACAATGCAATCGGTAACACTCCAAAGGACACCTGATTTAGTTCAGGGAGGTTTATTCTTAAGTAAACATTCCAAGGGGTCACCTCTACCTCCTTCCTGGGAACAAGTTCTATTGAAATCAACCATTGGAGCTTATTTTTGTGTAGACACCTACAGGTATCTGTTGCAGCTTCTTTGCAGGGTTTCACTATCTGAGTCAGTGTGCTTAGAACTGCAGCCTAAGTATGTAGGTAAGGTGCTGAGACAGAGGAAAAATAATTAAGATTACAGAATGAAACAGTCTTGGAAGGCTTGATTCAAAGTATTTTCTTTTCTTGAAAGTTGCACACGTGGAACAGTAATTCTCTAGAAGATACTGTAATGTTCCCTGAGATTCCATTATATTATTTGATCCATGCTGCATTTGTTTGAGTATACTTCCTGCATAATTGATTATTATGTCAAGCAATGCACTGTAGGTATAATAATAGAAGTACAATAAAGAATCTAGTTTTCTTTTGCAGTACATTTTCCTTTTCAATTTAAGATATTTCCTTTTCCTATCCTCCATTCTGAGAAGTGAAGGCATTATAAAATATCTACATTTAACTTGCAGAGTAATTTATAATTTGGCTCCCTTCTTAACACATTCTATGCTAATGGAAACATAAAGAAGTATTTATACTGTAGGTGCATTAAGAGCAAAAACTCAATGTACACAAAGTCTTGATTTGAAATAATGTTACATAACTGATTGATGGATTGTGATACATCCTGACTGTAGAACATGCACACTTACCTGCATAACTTCTCTGCACTAAATTGGTTTACTTGGGCATATTCCCGCTAAATTCATTTAATTTAAACATTAATCTAACCAATCCATGAATACCTCTGCATATAATTAGAATGGCACCTGTCTAATGGGAAAGACTCTGGGTACCTACACTGGAATTTCTGATCTTACAGTAAATTGATTATTAGTGTTACAAATAATCAATATTAGATTCCATACCAACTGACTGATCTATTTATCTTTTAATTCAGTCTTTTTCACCTTTAAAATGAGGTGTGGTGTAAATGGGCAAAGAATGCTTCTGATATGATATGGGCCTCTCCTATTGTTAAAGAACAGCACTTGTCAATCACCTCTTTATATCCACTTTAACTTACATTGCAAATTTTGTTGTCTCTATACAAGCTTTGGAAAAGCTCTTAAAGGACTACAGAGCAGACATTAAACTCTCCAAATGGGCATCGCCCCCTCAAGCATCATTGCCATCAGTTCCAGAAAGCATACATCTCTACATATGAATCACCATACTCATTCATTCTTGGGTTTCTCAAAAGTCCAATCACTTTTACTGTACCTTTCACTTTGTCACCATTTTACCCTTCAATTATATTAATTCCAAATGTATGCAATTGTCCCCAAAGGTCATTCCTGGTTCTTCTAGCTGTCACCCAGTCTACAGATTCCTAGTGTGATATGTCACCCATAACAGACTTGTTGATACATAGTTATCTTTTCTGACATGCATTTTAGCTCTTTTATTCAAATTTAAACTTACCTCTTCACTTTCTTTGATGGATCTATTACATCCTCCCCCTTTCTTTGTTCATAGATTCACAACATTACAGTTAAGGACTATTCGTTAAGGGATGGTCAATAGCACTGAGCAAGTGGCTCTTATGACCAAACTTGTACTTACACCAGTCATGCATCCCACAGTCACCATTTGTGATCTTCACTGCCTGCTTCTGACAGCAAAATCAATGGGGAAGCCGGCAGGAGGTCTCGTGTGACAACCACATAATACTGTGCTTATTGACATAGCAGGATTTGCTCAATAAAGGTGATCAAAAGTACCTAAATGTCATCACTAAGAGTCACATGGTTTATGCTTTACAGCCATGTTGCTTAGCAAAAGAAATCCCGTTGCCAATTACTATTGGAGTAGCTCTGGTTTATTTATGATCTTTACCATTTCCTTCTTTTTATATTCTAAGTTAAAATAATATTGCACAATTTACTCTTTAAGATAATCTCAACTTCAGGAATTCTGGGGGTGAGCTTTCTTAGTCAAAAACACCCTTCTTAGAAACCGTGAACTCTGAGTGCAATCAGGGAAACTCCAGAGACTTTCTGTACACAACACCACCATTTATTAATTATATAAATAGACTACCTTTGAATTTGTAAACGGAGTAAATAGTTTCATATTTGCTCATTAAGAATGTAATTGTGATGTGCTTTTTAACATTTTTGCTGAATAAATAAATAAACGTCCTTCTTAGAAACATCCTTCTGCTGGTTAATGACCACAATAACATTATTCGATTTAATTTGAGAAACAGCATTCCCCTCTGTTTTGAGAAACAGCATCCCAAGGATAGAGTAGCTCCCTCTCTGTTACTCTCCTGGAAAGCTTTTAAGCATTTTAAGCTATTCTCAAGGGGTTGGAACTGTTGTGAAGTGGGAATCTCCTACTATCTGTGTGCTGACGTTTATTATTTTGGTGCATGGTTTATTGCAATGGTAATTGGCAGTTGTTTTGTTTGTATGTACGGCTGATGTATTGTTTTTAATCTTTTTAAAGGAGAGGGTTTTGGGTATCTCCGTGAATTAGGGCAGGAAATAAACCCAAACTAATAAATACATGAATAAAAATAATGATAAACCAGATCATATATTGATCTTTGCTGCCCATCATTTCTTTGATCAATTAACATAATAACAGGTTTTTACGTAATGCTTTTTAGTAAAATAGGGAAGGCATAATCCAGGTTACCATCCTTAATTCTCCTGTGCCACAGGAAGATTTTTTACTAATGGTAAGCTGACTGTTAGACAGTTAGGGTGCATTTTGGCCAGAATGCCAATGGCACAACAAAGCAAATTTTACCCCAAGTATGTTCATGCTGCTCCACATAAGCTAAGACCTTTGATTTGGACACTCCTTTGCAAGTCCCCAAGCAATAATTTAACAGGAAATAAATGTGCTATACTGGAGATGTGTGTCATGATAATATCAATATTATTACAGGTCTAAATCTATACACATCTGTATCTACAGAGACTCACGGGCACAATGGAAACATAGGGCAGTTTCTCCTCCAGAAAAGGAACAGGCAAACCGTTTCATTCTGTAAAAGTTAATTAATGGAAGTCAGATTATGTTTATAGAACTGTGTTCAGGCTGATGCTAATAGTAACAGCTATGAAAGATCTAAAATAACTTGAAACCAGTATGAATGTGAAAGCATTTAATAGCCATATACAAACTTCAGATCCCTTTGACTAGTATCAACATCTGCAATCTCTTTAAAGCTATGTAGGCTTATAGCATCTCACAGTATCTAATCTGCTTTTTCTGGGTTCCCTCATTAGCCATAAAGCTCTACATAAGGCTGTGTGGGTAACAAGTGGAGCTTTTTATTTATTTATAAGATTTGTATGGCTACCCACAACAATCCTCTGTATCCATAGATGGCGCTGAGAACCCATCAGAGTGGACAGAGCCACACTGTTGACCCATTTTGATTTTTTTTTTAAAAAATAGGGATGAGTTTTACAGAGGTGATAACATCCAACGAACCTGCAGGAGCTTAAGGCACTTGGCCTATCTCTTAAACTCAGTTAATCTTAGGGGTTTTTTTCATCAATGGACAGGAAATATAAAAAGATAAAATTGGTTTCTTAAAAATCCAATTTGATTCCTTAAACTGAACAAATAAAGATAAATAAATAAATAAATATTAGCAAAAGATCTCAATGCTAGGCTCTCCTTGGTGTCCTTGGGCAAGGCAGAAATGAGTTGAGCAATGCCCAGGTTGAAAAGCATTGCCCATCTTGGACAATGATGGCATGTAGTGTCACTTCTGTGAGGAACTCTTTAATTCTGCTTGCTCAAGACTTTAAGGTCATCTCCTTCTGTCACTCTGCTCAGCTGCTACAGTATATTATCCAGAGCATCTAGATACATGCTTGAAGTTGCTATAATGGGGTCAGCTTCTGCAGGTATTTCCATGCTTAGTATGGACATCTCTACAGTATAATCCTATAAGTGTTCAAAACTGTGTGTTAGCCAACTGTTGCAAAGAATATGTATCATTTGCTTGAGTGACATCATTTGATGTGGTGAGTCAGAGCAGGGGTCGCCAATCAGTGGGCTGGGACCACTGGTAGTCCACAAGAAAATTTTGTTTGTCTGCAGAGAAATGTCACCCACAAATCACCCCGCAAAGCAATTAATCCAGGCTGCACAGGAACACAAGGCTGCACTGCCCACATGGTCTGTGGGAACACAAGGCTTGTGTTGCTTGCATTGCGAACGACATGAGGTTGTGAGGGGACGGGGAAAAGGGTCTCTGCTGCTTCTGCTTTTTCTGCAGAGACCCTGGGAAAATCCCCAAAAAAGTCTGCAGGAAAATCCCCCACCCCGTTTTCCTATTGATCGATCATTCTTTAATTGGGATTGCAGGATACCGTCTCTCTCTCTCCCCCCCCCCCACGAGAACGGAGCTGAAAAGCAGGTTAGGATTGTGGCTACCTTGGAGGGGTGTGTGTGTGTGTGTGTGTGAGAGAGAGAGAGAGAGAACACATCACCGCCAGCCCTCTGAGGTTAGATTGGATCTCTCTCTCTCTCTCCCCCACACCAACGTCGCAAGCCACCGTCACTCAAAATTCATATTAGTGGTCCATGGGATTTAAAAGTATGAGTTTGGTGGTCCCTGAGATCCAAAAGGTTGACGACCTCTGAGTTAGAGTGTTCCAGTTCTGGAATCCCTGGGGGAGCCTAAAGCTGTGCTCCAGTGAGAGAATGCTGGCTCATGGGTTTCTTGTAGACATCTGGGATGGCTGCTGTCAGAAAAAAAACATCTAGCATTGATAGGAATTTGCTTGACCTAGCACTACAACTGTATTACAGCATCAATAATATTAGATAACTCTTAGATCAATTAGCAATGATCTGCCTGTCCTCAATCATGTTTTTTGTTGTTGTCTTCAATCAAACTGCTTTCCATTTGCTCCCTGTTGATAGTTCCTTAGTTTCCCCTGAGGCTGATGTTAAAATGTCTGGTCTATAACTTTCTTCTTTGTTCCAGAATTGATTCAGTTATAAAATAGGTTATTATCAGTGCCCTCCAGCCTTCAAGAAGGACTATTTACTAACAACAGATGGCTAATCCTATAGGGTAGTTTGAAGGAAATGTTCTCTGCTGCTCAAAACGTAATTATAGAGGACCAGTGACTTCCACAGTAAATAGCATTATATAAATGCGTTCTCACAAAATCTCCCGATGCCAACAGCGCACTCCCATATAGCACATCCAATACCATCTGAAAGATATGGGTTCATTTAAAGAATAATAGTGACACCACTTTAAAAGATAGATTCCTGCTCTGCTTCTGAGTCAGGGCACAATCAACAAGTGGTAAATAACTTTCTGTACTCATTGATGTTCTTTTTTTCTTCCTGTCTCATTTTTCTCATCTGCCTAAAGCTCCTTGGACATGGTTGATCTACACACAGTCATTCATGTTTATGTAACTGCTAACATGTGAAGTTGCACTTTCTTATCTCAGCATTCCTGTGGAAACTAAGAATGAGCACGATGACATTTTGAATGGAATTAACATTTCATAGGGTGCAGATCTTTTGACTATTGAAATAAATCTTCACTGAGCAGTACAGTAAGTTAGTGGTCTCTGGTTTCCTGAGCCATGCACGGAGCAGCTATGTTCTGGGTATGGTGTACCAGACATATGGTGAAAGAAAGATCACAATGTAATCAATTGGGGGTTTACTCCAGATATTTGGTTCTGGCCAAGGACATGAGTGTCATGGAATGTTAACATAAAATATATGCTGTAAAAATTAAGTATATCAAGTCTAATATTTCTAAAGAATTGGTGACTACTTCCAGGAATTCCAACTATAATTGGTATTTTAATCAATTTGTATATTTTTATACTACACTATACAGATAGCCTTTGACTTACAACTATTGGTTTCGTAACTGTTCAAAGTTACTACAGCACTGAAAAAAGTGACTTATGGCTATTTTTCACACTTATGACCATTGCAGTAACCCCATGGGCACATGATCTAAATTCTAACACTTGCAACTGATGGCATATTAATGATGGTGGCAGCGTCCTGAGGTCACGTGATTACCTTCTGTGATCTTCTGACAAGCAATGGGGAATCCAGATTCACTTAACAACCATGTTACTAGTTTAACAAGCAAAATGATTTACTTAACAACTGTGGGAAGAAGGGTCGTAAAATGGGACAAAACTCACGTAACAACTTATTTGTTCCAGCTATATACCAATAAATCTGTTTTTATTATTACTAAATTTGTGCAGTCGGTTAATATTAGAATAAAATGTACTTTGAACAGACAAGAAGACTACCTGTATCCATTCATTTGTTGTGTTAGATGGTGCACTAAACAGGGTTCTTTATAAGAAATAAATTGGATAAAAAAGTGCACATGTTGAATTAAATTTATTCTTCTTCTTTTTAAAAAATATAGCTTTCCATTTGCTATATTATATCTTGATTGAGATACCTGCAGGATCTTTTGTGTGTGCTGCATTCTGCAGCTGCATTACATCTGTACTAGTTCCTGTGATAATGACCATTATTTGCCAAACTTGTTTTAGTCTGTGATGCTTCTTTAAATGTTTGTTGTTATGTTATGTTCTGGACAAAGAATGGAGGAGAGGCCAGAGTGATTTCTAACAGCTCTTTATTCAATACTTCCTGTGAGGCAGCTGAACTCCCTGGCTGACACAACTCCTTTTTATATGAAACTGATCAACCAAATAACCAATCAGGATAGAGTATTTTCCCGCTCTAACAGAGGACCAGAATGAGAACTTCAACTGACAACTATACACTATACATAACTATACATAACAGTTGTGCTACTGTTTCCTTTCCCTTATTCTGATGATAAGCTTTCTACTCTGACTTTCCTTCATACACAGCTTATTTGCCTGCTGTGAATTCCCATCAAACCATTTATGTGATCAAATTGTACATCAGGCAGCCTTTAATACTACTCGGGGGTGTTTTCTAGACTGCAATATGTTCCCTTTAGGACATGCACTTAATGTATTTGATGATCAACAGTCATCCATCTATGCTCTGAGATAGGTTAATTTAGGCCGGCTGTCAATCACAACAAGTGGCACTGTGTAAGTACCTTTGAGCATCATGACAGTTGTGTCTAGAGTATCACAAGGGTCTATTGGAGCATCTGTTGTCCAGTATTGTTCTCTATTGTTATAAAGCTGCTATAAGTTGTCAGAATGAGAAAGACCTAGCTCTGTTTTTCTGTGATATATGAAATAAGAAATTGAAATGCAATGATGAACTGGTTGGGGATTATGAAACCGAGTATGAATGTTGCTGAGATGGGAAATCCATGAGTGAATGTGTCTTGGTCTTTTGGAAATTCAAGTTGTTGAAATTGTAAATATCCACATTCTAACTTACATAATCCATAGGAAGCATAAAATGTGGCTTAGCAGAACACACGTTTCGCAACTTCACCTTTCTTAATGGGCTACACTGGGCGCTGGCTATTTAGCGCAGTGGGAAGAGAGAAATGACACTGGGAACAATGTGTCTGTATTGGTGACTAGCATTTGTCAGTCTCATAGTTGAGCTTCCTGACCCCAGCTGTGGATTTTAGACCCTGGATCCTGTCTTGACTCTTGGACTTGGCTCTTAGACTTGCCTTTGTCTTGAACCCTGTTCTCCAGACCCTGGATGGTGGACCTTGCATTTTGTACCTTGCCTTGGTTCTATTTTGTTTTATCTTGTGGACTGCTCCAGCTTCATAGATTCGTGCTGGAGTTATTCCAGAACTGGGAACTTGTTTGAGGGGAGGTTTGCCTTGTCACTGGAATGAGGATTTTCTGGGGAAGACTCTTGGGAGGCTTGGAAAACTTCAGTACATTCCTTGAATTCTCCATGGTGTGTGTCCATATGAGCTGGAGCAGGACAGTCAGCCATACTGGATTTAATTCTCATTAACACAGATGAAATAATAGTAGGCGTTGAAGTTACAGAAACTTTGAGATGATCTTGCAATATTGGAATTCAACATTATGCAAGCACAAGCAATAGAAAAAAGTCAAACTAGAGTTCTGGATTACAAGAGAGCTGAGTTCAGTAAACATAGAGAGAGCTTGGGAAGGATTCCATGGATGAGAATCCTCAAGGGGAAAACAATCCAGAAGTTTGGGAAACTTTGAAAAGTGAGATTATAAAAACCCAGTCTAGCACAATTCCAATGAAAAGAAAAATAAGAGATCTCAAAAGAAACCAGCTTGGCTCCACAAAGAACTCTCTGATTAACTGAAAGTCAAAAAAGATAAGTTGAAAGGGGAAAGAGGGCACATAACTAAGGCAGAATATCAGCAAATAGCCTGAACTTGCAAAGATGAAGTCAGGAAAGCTAAGGCTCAAAATAAACAAAGGCTTGCAACAAAGTCAAAAATAACCAAAAAAAGTTTCTTTCAACATGTAAAAAACAAGGAAAAACTAAAGGAAATGATTGGTCCATTAATGGGAGAAAATGGCCCCAAGGAGAAAGCAGAAATGCTTAACTCATTTTTTGCATCTGTCTTTACACAAAAGGATGTATGTATGTATGTATGTATGTATGTATGTATGTATGTATGGTATTTAGGTTTCTTTGGGTATTTTCCCACATCTTAATATTTGTGCTTTTATTATAGCAACATTTTGGCAGAATCTCATCTGCCATCCTCAGGCTTGTGTATTGGGTTCATCCATATATATATTATAACCAAAGAAAACCCGAATAACCAAAGATCCACATACAAATACCCGCGAAAACCTCAGAAAACAAACAAACACACACACACACACACACACACACACACACACACACACATATATATATTCTTAAGTTTTCGCGGGTACTTACATGTATGGCATTCAGCTTTGTTTGGGTATTTTCCCACGTGTAAGATGCCAAAATGCTCTCAATCTTACATGGGAAAAGACCCGAACACGCCAAGACCTGCATACCTGTGCTCGTGAAAATCTATGAAAACGTATATCCTTTTGTATAAAGACAGATGCAAGAGAACATCTACCTACTCTAGTCGAGTTCAAATCACCAGGACCAGATGGATTACACCCAAGGTTCTGAAGGAACTGGCAGATGTGATCTCAGAACCACTGAACTATATCTTTCAAAGATCCTGGAGCACTAGGGAACTTCCAGATGACTGGAAGAAGGAAGATGTTGTTCCCATATTAAAAAAAGGGGAAAAATAGATCTAAATCTATCAATACCTGAGAAGATTCTGGAAAAGACAATCAAGCAATGAATCTGTGAACACCTAGAGGCTAATGAAGTCATAACCAGAAGCCAACATGGGTTTGTCAAAAGCAGTTCATACCAGACAAATCTTCTTGCATTCTTTGACAAAGTGACAAAATTAGTGGACCAGAGAAATGCTGATATTATTTACTTGGTCTTCAGTAAGACATTTGAAAAAGTAGACCACAACTTCTTGATAAGATAGAAAAATGTGTGTTAGACAGCATCACCATCAGATGTATTTGTAACTGGCTGACCAACCATACTCAACATGTAATCCTTAATGGAATTGCATCTACATGGGGGGAAGTACGCAAGGGGGTAATCCAAGGCTCTGTCTTAGCCTAGTACTCTTCAACATCTTTATCAATGATTTAGATGAGGCGATAGAAGGAGAATTTGCAGACAACACCCAGTTGGCAGGAATAGACAACACTCCAGAAGATAGGCTCAAGATACAGAAGGATCTTGACATACTTGAACACTGGGCCCTATCTTACAAAGTGAAATTTAGTGGTGAGAATAGGTTGACCCCCTATTCTCCAAAACACCTGAAGGTAAGAAGAAATAGATGGAAATTAAGGAGAGAACCAACCTAGAACTAAAGAGAAATATCCTGACATTAAATGAGACAACTTGCCTCCAGAAATTGTGGGTGCTCCAACACTGGAGTTTTTAAGAAGAAATTGGACAACCATTTGTCTGCAATGGTATAGGTTTAAGACTAGAAGACCTCCAAGGTTCCTTCCTATTCTTCTATTCATTCAATTCATTTGTTTTAAGGAGGCTTTTGATAATATCTCTAGAAATATATTATGAGAGAAGTTCAGAGAGATACTTGATTAATAGCTGTTTAATCTTATCGCCAAGATGCACAGAAGCACTAATCATATTGTAAGATAAAAACTGCCAGGCAGTTCTCTGACTTGGTCTCTCCTGTAAGAGGAATTAAACAAGGCTACATTATATTGCCCCACTATTAATCAGTTCCTTTCTAAATGTCATGGTCAATTATCTGACAAAGAGAATTTCACCCACTGAATATTCTAGGCAGGTTAATAGTGTATTCTCTCTCTCTCTCTCTCTCTCTCTCTCTCTCTCTCTCTCTCTCTCTCCTTCCCTCCCTCCCCCTCTCCCACTCTTTCCCTCCATCCCTCCCTCCCCTCTCTGAATGATTCTTTCGTAGACATTAGTAGGGGTAAAGGCTCATACGTCTTCCTCTACAAGGTGCAGCAACTGCAATTAAACTGAAATAAAGCAAATATTATGGTTTTTTTCAAAAACATCTAAAAGTCTGCATTGGATTATTCAAGGGCAGATTTTTGAGCAGATGACCTATTTTTGCTATCTTTGGATGATTTTCATTTCATTCACATTCATTGGGAATTGTAGAGTTTGCTTCTTTGTGCAACCCAGAAGACCCAAGGAAATATTACAAATAATTCTATGTTTTAACTGCTTTCATGTTCATTGTGGTCAAATCCATAGCCCAACTTGAGTAGCAGTAGGGAAACCAGAAAGCCATATTTATCATACCATCTGGGTTTTGTCCAGATTGGTATAGGATCTCCTACAGTGGGCAGGGGGGTTGGACTAAAAGACTTCCAAGATCCCTTCTAACCCCATTATTCTGTATCCCATGTTCTAAGTGGCCTGTTGCCTTCCCAAATGCACAGCTCACCTTTGAGATAGGACTATTCTAACAGACAGAATATTTATGTCTTTGTACTCCCCTGTTTAGAGGTACTGTTGTGTCTTATATATTGATTACTGCTTGGCATTACTATATAGATCGGGTTAGTAATAAAAACCTTGGACCATAGATGGATACTGGAACACTAGCTTCAATAAATGCACGCGTGCTTGCAGACTTTAGTTATAAACTTGTTTATTGAGGGCAGGAGTTACCAAGCTTTTCTATACTCCCACCACTAGAACACTTCTGATATATTCTCACACCCCTTACAAAAGTAAATCATTATGTATAATTTTGAAACATCTAAGTTTTCGCACCCCCTGGAATATTGTCTCGCACCCCCAGTTGGGAACCCCTGATTTAGGGAGTAAACAAGAAGAGCTTGCTTCACGTGTTAATTTAGAAAGATGAGTAGAACTGATGGAAGACCTGACAGAGGCCAGGTAGAACTTTGGGTCTTTCTTTAGTAATAATTAAGATGGATTTTTTTCAGGGTGGAACAACTAAACAGCATTCAGAGCCAGCATTTTGGAGAGTATGCCATACCTTGGACTCTGACAAGAGTCAGAAGACACCAGAATCTGGGAAAATGTATACAACTGATAACCCAAGGGACACCAGGTTTCAGGGAAACTCCTCTGCTGACCCATGGTTTTTTTCATGCTAAAATGAACTTTCGTGCGAGTGCTTTTCAAAAGTTAAGTTTGTCACTGGAGCCCATTTCTGTTCATCTCTTAAATGATTATTAAATGATGATGATAATGATAATGATTTTGTTATTTTGTTTAGTGAAAGCTAATGCACTGAAGATAAATTGCTTAGGTCACACTTGGTCTTCTGTTCTGTTTCTGTTCTATTCTGCTGTGCTCTGCTCTGCTCTACAGCAGGGGTCTTCAACCTTGGCAACTTTAGGACTTGTGGACTTCAACTCCTAGCAAAGCTGGCTGAGGAATTCTGGGAGTTGAAGTCCAAAAGTCTTAAAGTTGCCAAGGGTGGAGACCTCTGCTCTACAGTGAAACCCCTAGCTCTGCCAACAAGTGTGTTCTCTGAATGCTCTTCAATCATTAGCAAGGATTTTCCATGCTTTTGGAAGAGGCAAATTCCCTGGAAGTACTCTATTTTCTCAAAGAGTAGACTGCCTGCTATGCTAGGTGAGCTGCTCCTAATAGCTGCTCAAAACAGGTACACTGTGCTCCATCTGGCAAGCTTCCATAGTAGAAACTGAGCCTTAGAGACAAGCAGAAAAGAATTATCCTTCAGCAGATAATCACCCAGCATGGAAACATGGCTGATACTAGATTCTTGCCAAAGCTGAATTCTCTCTTTTCGTAAGAATTATCCTCTTGATATTACTGGATTCCTTTCATATTATGTGGAAATAGAGGGCAGAGCAGAAACTCCTACCATGTGAGCTGTCTCTCCATATGCTTCTAGATATAAAAGATGACTGAATAATAGATGTCCTATTTATTTTAATGTTTTTAATTTTAGCATAGCATTAGCTGCTACTATGCTATGTAGCATATTGGGCAGCAAGGCATCTGCAGCATTTTTGGCTTTGGGTGAGTACTTCAGTGTCTTCTCAGGTGATGTTTAAAGTCATCTATGAACATTCTTTGCCATGTATTTTGAGGGCATCCTCTTGGTTGTTTGGCATTGGGGGTGGTGATGTTTCCATCTCGTAGCCATCTTGGGAATTCAATTGTTCTCCATGCAAAATATATGACCTGCAAGTTGGAGTCTTCTGCTTGTGACAATGTTATGTAATGGTTTTTATGTTTTTATGCCATAAGCTGTCCAAAGTTATTAGATATGAGGTAGGTGGCAAATAAAGTTAATAAATACATAAATAATGCTGAAACAGATATGCAGATATCAACAGTTTTTAACAGATTAACAGAGTTGGAAGGGACCTTGTAGGTCATCTAGTCCAACCCTTTGCCCAAGCAGGACACCCTACACCATTTCTGACAGATGGCAGTCCAGTCTCTCCTTGAAAGCTTCCAGTGATCTTCATCACTTCCTCCCACAACTTCTGAAGGCAAGCTGTTCCTGTGGTTGATTGTTCGCACAGAAAATTTCTCCTTATTTCTAGGTTGAATGTCTCCTTGGTCAGTTTCCATCCATTCTTCCTTGTCTGGCCTTCAAGTGCTTTGAAAAATAGCTTGACCCCTTCCTCTCTGTGGCAGCCTCTCAAATATTGGAAGACTGTTATCATGTCTTCTCTAGTCCTTCTCTTCACTAGACTAGCCATGCCCAGTTCCGTTCTTCATATGTTTTAATCTCCAGTCCCCTAATGATCCTGGTTGCTCTTCTCTGCACTCTTTCTAGAGTCTCAATATTTTTTTCATAATGCTGTGACAAAAAGTGGATTCAGTATTCTAGATGTGGTCTTACTGAGGCTATAATATTAATTTCTAAATTCAGTTTTTGTGGCTATCTGCTTATCCATGTCTAAGGGTAGCTTACATGATCATCCTGGAAGCCTCAGGCAAACATCTGGTAGTTGGAAATCCCCAAGCAACTCAATACCTTAAAAATATCAAATATATTTGAGAATATACATCCCACTTTAATATTTTTCCTGCAGCAACCCTTGAGGGTAGATGTAACGGTGCTTAATGATAACGAAAGACTGTTCTTGCGGGAAAGATGTATTAGAAACACAGACTTCTGTCTTCTGTGTTATCACTCACAGGACTCTTAGAGGCCTCAATACGAAAAACTAAAACACTTCCAAACAATACTTCAGAATGCCTATTTGCAGATAGTGCCTAAAATGAAGTGGCAAGATAAATTTTGTCTAGCAACAGCAGACTTTAGTGGAGTTATTAGAAGAGCAGATATAATCAGAAATCAAACTCAAGAGGATAATGGCAAGGAGAGTTTTAGTTCAGTGTATTATCTCATGTTATCCCAAGAACCACTGGATCGTGCCTGGTATGCTATCGCCTAATGAATCACACACCAAGGGCAGAGATAGGAACAACCTTATTCTGTGCAAAATAGGCCACCTGAGAATTTTTCTTCAAAGCAGGTGTGCCAATCAAGTCCCAAAGCTTTATATTCATGGTCTCCAGCAAGCATCATGTGCTCCTAGAGGTTAACAAAACAAGCAGATGTCTACCTAATAAGCATTTCTTATCAGCAAAACAAGCATTTATCAGATCTGGTAAGTATCATGTGGCCAGCAAAAAGCAAGCTTAAATCAGTCAAGTCTGTTGTTTTTCATCCCTGCTTGTTATCATTTTCTGTACCAGCTTTCCTGTACCACAACAGTCAAGGCAGGGTTACTTAGATGCCACAGCAACATAGTGGTTTTATTTCTAAATTTATCACTTTAGCTGGGTAGATGGTTTGCAATTATATGCAAAGAGAATCGTGCCTGTTACTGTGCAAGCTTTTCTGAAAGGGTAGTCAAAGTCACACAAAGTATTAAAATGGCTGAAAGGTACCCCTAAACATTGGCTTATCAAACAGGAAAAGGGGCAGGTCCCCATTGGATTTCTACACAGTGGTGGTATTCAATTTTTTTTACTACCGGTTCTGTGGGCGTGGCTTGGTGGACGTGGTGTGGCTTGGTGGGTGTGGTGTGGCTTGGTGGGTGTGGCAGGGGAAGGATACTGTAAAATCCCCATT
Source organism: Pseudonaja textilis (assembly GCF_900518735.1). The sequence continues at coordinate 328,626 of NW_020769378.1, forward strand.
TCCACCCCACTCCAGGGGAAGGTTATTGCAAAATCCCATTCCCTCCCTACCCCACTAACCAGCTTTCCAGTTCCATTTTTCTGTGCAGGGCAACAAAAGAAGACCCAGCCGATCAGCTGGGACTCAGAAGGCAGAGAATAGATGGGGGCGAGGCCAGACAGAGATGGCATTTGCCGGTTCTCCGAAGTACTCAAAATTTCTGCTACCGGTTCTCCAGAATCTGTCAGAACTGGCTGAATAGCACCTCTGACTCCACAGGAAGAAAGGGAGAAGCTAACTGATCTGAGAGAATGTGGGGTGAGCTAGGAGGGGTGGAAAGGCTCTTTCCTCAAGGATTCTTGATTGCAGCTGGTGTGTCTTGAGAGCTGATGATTGCTCATTGTAGGCGATTGATTAGTCACATCCTGCTGAGGAAGCAGAGACTATAGGAGGAATAAAAGACAAGGTAGGCTTTGAAGTCAGAGCGCCCTGACTGAACAAAGAGAGCTAACAGGAGTTTGCTGGGGAAATTTAATAAATCTAATAAGCTTTCACTCTCATTGTTTCTGAAACTTTTGCAGTCACATACTCTACTAAATAAATGTGGAGGCCACTCAAATAAAGAATCCCACCCTCCTACAGTACATCTTCATAGGCTCATATCGATTTGAAATGTCTCCCAATGCTGTATTTACATGGCAGTTAGATTTCCCACGAGAGCCATTTTGGTGTAGTAGTTAAGGCATCAGGCTAGAAACCAGGAGACCACCGTGAGTTCTAGTCCTGCCGTAGGCATGAAGCCAAGTGGATTATTTCTCTCAACCCTAGGAGGGAGTGAATGGTGAACCACTTCTGAAAAACCATGCCAAGAAAACTGCAGGGATTTGCCCAGGCAGTCTATGACAATCAGACATGATTGAACAGAAAGGAAATAAAAGCTTTCCCATGCCTTTTGGAAATATGATCTGCCTTCACAACATAGTAAAAAAAAACCTTCCCACGTGAAAGGTAAAATATTTGGGAAAATCCTACTCTTTTCAAATAAATACAGTAAATCTAAATCTTATCTCAGATTTCTGATCCTTCCCATCACAAAATGTTATTCCACTCAATATCTCTAGTTTTGTCTTGTGGAATCCAAACTTGCAAGCCTCCCCAGGGAGGCCATACAGGAAACACAATCAGATGCATTAATACTTCTAAATTGTAAGGCTACTTTAAAAAGTCTGAAAATAAAAATCTCCCATTATGTCCGTTATACCTGAGAAGTTAGAGAAGGCCCCACCTCTTTCTCTGCCTCTTATGCAGCTATGAGCTTGTTATCTGATTTTTCCCTAGGCAGTATCTCTTCACCCTGTTTCTCATGGTCTTTCTCACATACCATTACATTCACCTCTGGTCTTCTTCGCTGCTTCTACTTCATCTCTAGATCAGAGGTGGTATTCAGCAGGTTCTGACCAGTTCAGGAGAACCGGTAGCAGAAATTTTGAGTAGTTCGGAGAACCGGCCAATACCGCCTCTGACTGGCCCTGCCCCCATCTATTCTCCACCTCCCGAGTCCCAGCTGATTGGCTGGGTCTTCTTTTGTTGCCCTGCACAGGAGAACGGAGCTGGAAAGCAGGTTAGTGGGATGGGGGAGGGGATTTTACAGTATCTTTCCTCTGCCACAATCACCAAGCCACGCCATACCACACCACTCCCACCAAGCCACACCCACAGAACTGGTGGTAAATTTTTTTGATTCCCACCACTGCTCTAGATGTCCTTGCTTTTGGGAGATCCTCAGGGAAAGGCTACTCTATCTTGTCATGCCCTTGAGTCACTCTCTATTGTACAGTTTGACTAGGCTCTTGGTATAATTGTGTACCAACACATTGAGAAAATTCCCAGTATATTCTCATAATTAAACAAATGATCAGATGTTAGAAACTTGGTCTTTTCAGATGCCATGTTACTTTGGAAATTACTAATAAGGTTCAGTGATTTCTGCATATCAAAAGGCTTTAATGAAAAATAAGTGTGCTGCTGGTTTCTATCTTTTGTTCAATATTCAAATTATAACACCACTTTTAATATCAAATACACAGCAAATGTGTGCCTTCCCAACCATGTAAACCATAAACAAAGTTGAAAGTTTACTAATTTAACCATAACTTTTAGCCTGCTGCTTTAAAGCAGTTGTCGAAAAAATTATTTTTTGTCATTCGTTTCCATTGGAATTTCTTTAACATCTCAACTCGTATCTCTTAGAAGGCAGAATTCACTTAAATATCCTGGCTCCAGTACTTCAGAAATTTCTTCATGAATATTAATTCTATTACACAGTGCTTTGCTTTTTCCTATGTTTCCAGTACTAGTAGCAAAGGGAATTACCTTTCCTTTGATAAATATTTGCATATTGAAAATTGTGTCCGTGCATCTGTCTTTGAAATGCACTATGTTGTCAGTAAAATCTGTAAGATGTCTGGAAATCTAATTTGAAGGAGGGAGGCATATGAGAGCTTATATCACCAGCATTTGTCATACTGAATGGGGCGGAATAGTACTGTAGACTATTGTTGTTGTTCTGACCCTACAGATTTCTGTAAACTGTTCTGAGGGCTTTAAATAAAACTGTAAAAATGATGGCTGCTTTCCAGTGTGGTCCAGAGCCCTGTAGTCAAAACATTGCTTAGTCATGGATCCTGCTGAAAATCAGCACCCAGGTAGGCCCACTCAGAGGGGCAAAGCGGAGGCTCAGTAATGAAGGCAGATTTAGTTCAGTCAAGCGTCACATCCATTACATGGTTGGGTGGCAGCAAATATGCTAAGAAGAGAATGATATAGAGAAGATTAGCATGGTCCCTTGGCAAGGCCCTTGCCATGAAGGAAAACAAATTAACACATTTTACAGTACATATTGTATTTGATAGTGGTATGCAAACGTATTTCTGTGTAGACATAATGATGTGTCTGTGTTGCTAGATATTGTAAGATTAGCTGGGGTCAAAGAGAGTGGATGATTACAGAGCATTATTCTCTATTGTGAGCTGTTGAATAAACCTCAGGGATTTTTTTTTAGTGTTCTCCTGTAACAATGCTTGTCTGTGATCAGAAAACAAGCATAACTCTGAATGATTTTCGAGAGTAGCATTTTATCCTGGCTAATACCTAACATGATGCATTAGGTTTTTTATTTTTCCTTTCTGGAAGGAAAGCTAATTAAAAGTATCAGCCATCTCCATTTGGAGAGGGATATGTATTCTGGCCCTCTTGATCACTTGATCAAAATTCTGTCACCTCATTCTGTCTGTATAGATGACTTAAAAGCTCCTATAATGCTTGTTTAATGTGTTAAATGCAGAAAGAAAAAAGGGGGCAAAACCGCTGCACTTCTAGCATCGTAAAGGGCTGTGTGACTGAAAATTAGTCATTGATCCAAAGCAGAGTTTCTTCATCTCGGCAACTTTAAGATGCGTGCACTTCAACTTCCCAAAGTCTCCAGCCAGGGAGACTTAAACTTATCAAGGTTAAGAAACACTCTGCTTATCAGAAGAATCAGAAGAATATATATATATTCTTGTGTGTATATTATATATATACACACACACACACACACACACACACACACACACATTTCTATCTGTGTTCTGTATGATTGACATTCCAGATCCTATTGAAAACTCTGCAGGAAGGCTTTCCTGGCCCAGCCTCTTGTAAGGTTACTGTTAGTGGTCTCTGCAGTAATGTCAACTGATAAAATGAGCATTGTGTGGTGCAATGCATGTTCCTCTCCTTTTGTATCCATGTCTGTAGCCCTCCACTGCAGTTTTCATCATCTTTCACCACTAGTTGATCTGATTACAATTGAAGGTAGCTGCTTTAACTTTCCATCCTTTTTACAAATCTGTGTCTGTCTGTCTGTCTATCTATCTATCTATCTATCTATCTATCTATCTATCTATCTATCTATCTATCTATCTATCATCAATCTACCCATCTCCAGCCTTTATTTTCTATGACTCAAGGCTTCGTTCATAATGTTCTCACTTCCAGTTTTCTCCAAAACAACCCTGCAAGATAGCTTGGGTTGAGAGAGAATTATTGGCTCAGAATCACTCAGGATGTCTCAGGGAGGACTAGAACCCACTGTCTCTGTGCTCTTTGCTCTCGGTTCCTATCCAGAAAGATTCTGGGGCTAACTCTGCAGAGATCAAGGAGAAGATAATAAGCAGCATTGTTTTTTTTTTAAATGCAATCTGTCAACTCATAAAAGATTTCTATGGTCTTTTTGGAGTTGTCAACAGAAAGGGAGGGGGGAGCAGTGCAGCAACCTGCAAACCAAAACTGCATTCCATAAATGTTTTCAAAGATAGTAACTAGGTGACTGAAGTTTCTGCCACACAAAATTCTAACTGGAGAGCATGATTGATGACTCTTGGCTATGGAGGTGTCCCATTGGAGAATATGAATTATGTTACACCCAAGGGGTGCGGGGAAAACCAGGGTCAAAGGTGACAGTGAATTATATGCCTCAGAGTTGGCTACACCCAGGCAGTGCTGGACAGTTTAACTCCGAATAAATCCTTTTTTTAAGTTTTGGAAGTTTGGCTTGAGACTCATGATTTAAATGGGGTTAAGTGCTAGAATCCTGATAGCAATCTAGATTTGCACATCGTTGTGATGACGAAAGGAGAACAAATTTGCATAGAGCTCAAGTTTTTTTGGGACTTCCTCAGCAGACACTACCAGCCGTGAGGGAAGTTTGAAAACTTTATTCTCCTTTTGCATTATGGTTTAAACTGGGTGGCCTGGACAGTTTTTCCAACAGAGTTTATTTACAAAGAGAAGACTGTTCCTTGCAATCTCTCAGAGGAAACAACCTCTTGCTAAATGGTGGTGAAGCCTTCAGCTCCTTTATTAACTTTGCTGCATGCCCAGGAACTATGTTTGCTAGTCTGAATGAATGGAATATGATTTTTTGGAGGGTAAATAATGGTATCTCCTAGAATTGGAGGTTTGAATATAATTTAAATATGGTTGCTAGGTACACAAAAGGAGTACATTTGAGTACTAAATATAACAAGTTCAATTCTCAGTGCTCATCCTCATGTCGTCAGCATGACAGTATCTATCAGTAAGGAAAAGAGAGAGAGAGAGAAAAATAGAACAAGTAACTCTAGGCAAAGAACTAATCACAGATTCTCTCCCCCCCCCCCCGGGGGGGGGGAATGCAGTGTGGATTGAACATTGACAGGTAAAAAATTCTGGCAGAATTTTGAGGGAGAAACTGAAAATAAGAAAGAGAGAGATGATGAATGAAGGGGATTGGCGGAGACCTCGAATAGGGCAGTGCAGACTGTCAAGTTTTGAGATGATTCTGCTTGTCTATTTCAGTTAGGTAAGGAAAACTGAATTTTGCAATTGTCTATTTAGTCAGAACTTTCAATAAAAGTTTCATCACCACAAACTTATGGATATTCCAAATTCATTACTAGTTGGGTACAACCAATACAGTGGTGGGATTCAGTTTTTTTTTTTTACTACTGGTTCTGTGGGCGTGGCTTGATAGGCGTGCCAGGGGATGGATACTGCAAAATCCCCATTCCCTCCCCACCCCACTAACCTGCTTTCCAGCTCTGTTTTCCTGCACAGGGCAACCAAAGAAGACCCAGCTGATCAGCTGGGACTTGGGAAGCAGAGAATAGATGGGGGCGGGGCCAGTCAGAGGTGATATTTGCCCGTTCTCCAAACTATTCAAAATTTCTGCTACCATTTCTCCAGAACTGGTCAGAGCCTGCTGAATACCACCCCATATTTAAGGGAAATATTATACATGTTGAATTTTTAGATTGATTTTAGATTTTGAGATCACTTTGGAAAAAACTCAGTGCCTGAACACAGGTATTATAAAAGCAGGAACTTTACAATTTTTTTAAAAAAAAATTTGGTGAGTCTTTCATTCTCGTATGGAATATCTTTTTAATTTGAACATTATTTAGAAATATGGATTTTAATAATAAAACTATCTACAGCAGAGGTCTCCAAACTTGACCACTTTAAGATTTGTAGACTTCAGTTCCCAGAATTCTCCAGCCAGCATAGTAAGGGCTATTGAAATCAAGGACACATTTGTTGGGTTTTTAAATCAGGTTTGGCTCATAATGGGGCAAATCAAGCCTTAAAATATACACTGGAGCTGTTCTGATCTGCTACAATGCATCGTCCTGAATTTGCTCATTTTTGTATGCAGATTTTTTTTAAAGGTATGAATTACTCTGTAAGAAAAACTCTTCTGCGACGCAAGTGCTCATTAAAGTTGATGCAAATTATATATGATTATTTCTATAAAGAGGCAAGTCAGCTGAATTCATGACAAGAGGGAGGAAAAAAAATAAAAATCTGTTACTTAAACGATTGTTTACATCTAATTATCTCTTGCACATGTGTTACAAAATAGAATCAGAATCATGAATAAACAAAGAACAGCATAGTAACATTTGTCTATAGTGAATTGGTAAATCTCTCAATAACTTATGAATGTATACTGTTAAATTCTTGATTAATATGGTACTTTGTGTTCCTCCAGTAATAAATATCTCTCAATATCTTGGAATCATTTTTTCTGGGTAGGGTAACCAGAATTGTTATTGTGGGAGACCAATGGTTGGGTCTAAAAACTGGAAGGCTCTTTGACTCTTTCTGGACCAAGTGAGGTTATGAGATTACCCAAATTCTAGGGGAATTTGCCATGTTGTTCCAGCTGGAATTGGAATCTTCCAAAGGAGATTTAGTTCACACTTCCTTTGCTAACACGTTTGGAAATTGCTAAAAATTGCTTTCAAGAAGTTAGACACCTTCAAAATGACAAGGCTGGAAACACCAGTTGGATGCCATCAATCCTTAATATAAAGCTATATCTTATAGCCTTTAAGAATTAAGACTTTAAAATAAACAGCAAAAAAAAAAAAGTTTTGGCTACATAAATTTTTAAGTAGACTAAGGGCTCAGAAAATATTGGAATAGTTGATTGTAAATATCAAGACTGAAATTAATTATGAAGAATAAGTACAATTTTATGGGAAAGAAAACATAATTTTGATATTGGAGACATAACAAGAGAAACAACTTATAATGGTACACAGAAAGATTTTTGAGGAATTGCATTGGGAATTTGAATCAGTAATGTCAACTATGTTGTGTCTTCTTAAGAACAGCCTGTTCCCAGAAGAGGCTCTTACAAAAAAAGATATACAACAAAGTCTAACTGAGAATGTGAACAAGAATTTGTTATTAGACATAAAAAACAATATTGGACAAGGCTTTAAAAATTAGGAAGGAAATAAAAATGACAATTCCAGAGAGCAATTGGAATAATTTCTTTTTGCTGGAATTACAAAAAAGACTTTTTAAAGCTTTGAAGAAATTCGAAACAAAGATCAATAATCATCTGAATGGATTAAAGAGTATGATTGTTTAACCCAAAAGACAGAAAACAAACTTGGTTTGTTTGATAAGGGTTAAAATGGGAAATGTTATTTTGGGTTGTGCTCTGTGGATTTGCTGACATTTAGACTGAAAAAATATTGTGTATTGGATTTGTTGACACATGATAACATTTACATTTAAGTTTTTTCCCCCTATAGTTTCTTTCTGTATCCTAATCTGGTATCTAATTATTCTGGCTTGGTATCTATCTGTCCTTTCACTTAAAGTGACAGATTTTTGTGAGCTTGTTCTCTTTAAAGGAGAAATTTATCATGTTAAAGTTAAATCTTTGTTCATATTATAGTACTGGGACCACTTTATGGGATTATGGATTTCTTTTACAGTTAAGAGTTAAGATATGGAATGATGAGTTTTATATTTGTTAATGTTATTGTTCTAGGACTCCGTTTAGATTTTTTTGCTGACATCTGGATAGGAGAAGACTTTACCTATTGCATTTGCCTGTAGTTAAAGAGTTGAATTATGGAATGAAGAGTTTTATATTTGTTCATTTAGGGGAGATGAAAAGATAGTGAAATTGTTTATACAGGTAGTCCTCAACTTACATCCCTTTGTTTAGCGACTGTTCAAAGTTACAATGGCACTGAAAAAAAATGACTTATGGCTGGTCTTTGCATTTATCCCCAGGGTCACATGATAAAAATTGGAGTGCCTGGCAACTGACATGTATTTATGATGATTGCAGAGTCCTGGCGTCATGGGATCGCCAGTTGCGACCTTTCCACCAGCTGCTAACAAGAAAAGTCAGCGGGGGAAGCAGATTTGCTTAATGGCCATATGATTCACTTAACAACTACAGGGATTCAGCTAACAACGGTGACAAAAGAGGTTGTAACATTAGTTGTAACTCATTTGAGAGCTGCCTTGCTTTGCTATAGAAATTCTGGCCCCGGCTCTGATCATAAGTCGAAGACTGCCTGCACTTGTCACAATGAGAGTGAGAAGCTGCTTTCTTAGAGGTTTCCCCCCTCCCATTTTCTGTTTTTTTTCTGTTTTGTTTTCTTGCCACTTTTATTCTCTCTATTTTTTCTTTTCCTTTTGAGTTTATATTATTTTTCATTGCTGCAATTAAAACCTTTAATAAAATTATGAAACGAAAGCTATATATATATATATATATATATATGTTTTCTGAGGTTCTCGCGGGTATTTATATGTAGATCTTTGGTTGTTCGGGTTTTCTCCCGCGTAAGATTTGAAGTATCTAGGCAACGTTTCGATGAAGTCTCATTCATCATCTTCAGGCTTCTGTCTCCAGCTCTGTGCTTCTCAGAGTAATGGAGATTGCAGCTGCTTCCTCCTTTTAACTGCCAGTGGGGGTGGAACTTGATTGGGTGGGGGCTTGGCTGTGTTCTGATTGGGTGGGGGTGTGTTCTCATTGGTAGGGGGTTTGGCAACATCAAAAAACACAACATCAAAACAGCATTCTGCACAAACAAAAAAATATCCACCATCCTAAGAAACCCCAAAGACAAAATCGAATTAGAAAACCAAGAAGTATACGAAATCCCCTGCACAGCCTGCCCTAACACATACATTGGACAAACTAACAGAAGAATAAGCGCACGCATTGAAGAACATAAGAACTCAATCAAAAAAGAAGAAACGACCTCTTCCCTGGTCCAACACCTCAAAGCCACAGGACATGAAATTGATTTTAAAAATACCAGAACTATCGCCAAAACCGAACACTTCAACAGCAGAATAATCAGAGAAGCCATAGAGATAGAAAAACGCCCACACAGCATGAACAAACGAGATGACACCTCCCGCCTTCCAGCCATTTGGAAACCCGCCCTCATGAACAGACGAGTACCTAACATGAAGAA
>NW_020769378.1:352952-450351 GCF_900518735.1 Pseudonaja textilis
TGTTGCACTCATGCTCTGGTTCAGCCTCTCATTGCTCAAACTTAACAATTTTAATTATAAATATTTTATTTCTTGTTAATCAATGTGTAATATAGACGCCTTGAAAGAAATCTTCTATGGAGGCCTTTGAGTAGGAAAAGAATGTGTTCTGTTGCCTTGCTAATAGGAATTCTAATTCCATTCTCTATAATGGGTCTATCTTGTAGGGAAAGTTTCGATTACATTAGCCCCAGTGTAGAGTTTTGCTAGAAATTGAAACCTTCTTTAGTTATCTAGGCCTTCCACTGATTCTATCAGTTATGCTAATTATTGGTCGCTTATTATTTAAATAGTTGCTTTTAGTGTTTTTATTATTTTACCATATTATTCTATCTTTTCCTATACTTATTATAAGCTTCATTAACAAAAATGCAACATAAAATTGTGACTAACAAAGGCACAATTATAAAAATGCATTTAAATCACCTAATTACTGAGTACATTTTCCTGCTCTGCAGGTTTTTGCATGTGGAGTTAAGCTGTTGTAGGAAGAATGGCTTTCATGAGCTTCTTGACTGACATAGCTGAAGTGGCTTTATAGAGATTCGTAGATTGGAATTGTCATGTATGAAGCGCCAGTCTCAAGAAGGAACTCTCAGCAAATAATAGAGATGCTCTTGCAAATGTTTGGATGAGTCAGAGCAAGAGATGAGAGATAAAGAAAAAATGAATGCTTTCATCCAGAGCTTTTGAGCCAGAAGTCAGCAATATTTGTAACAGTTTAATGTTTTCTCTCTATTCTACAGCCTAATCCAGTTAATCAAATGTAACCCATTGGCACCATAATTCATCTCCCAATGAGAATTTGCTTTGATTGCTTCAAACAATGACGAATAGAATTTGCTTCAGCCATGTTTGTGTTCCGGATAAAGTATGAAAATGCCAAATTTCTGCAAGTGTTTGCGACAGAGATTTTCTCAAACAATTATAGACACTTGGTAGTTGCTAAACCTGTTAATTTCTTCCCCACAGTGCAGTGTATTTATTGGTTGTGATTTACTGTAATAATCCCACTGTCTTATATCCAACCACAATTGATGTTCTTTCTGAGACCTCTAAGCTTCCTTCTTTTCTGTCCTTAAACTTCCTCCCTCCCTCCCTCTGGTATTGCTTTATTCCAGGAATAGTTTGTGGGGACAAGAGGTTAGCCGGATGGAACTCTCTTATGGAATACCATATGAAATGGTTTGCTCCCTTCTTATATTCAATAATTTCATGAGACGTCTGTCAGTCCTGTGAGGTTAGGCTGGAGATGCCAAAGATGGCTTGGCCCAATTTGGGGAAGCCATGGGGGCATAGATGGGACGAAACAAGCTGATATGATGAAGTAACTTCCAAGCCTTCTGTCCAGAATAATTTGTTTTCCTGTCCCAGTTGTACACCTGGCAAGCAGATTCCTGACATGGAATCCTTATTTTACAGCCAGTTCTAGATGTGAAGAAGGCTGGACCTATGCCAGACTTTGGCTGGTACACAGTTGTAGCTCCATACCGACAAGAATAGGGGAACCTGGCAACAGTAGCTTGTATCATTAACACTGCTGATGTTCTTTATATGGGTCTGTCTTTGAAAACTGTTTGGAAACTGCAGTTGATACTTGGAGGAAGCTTTGTTGTGAACAGAACTGCATTGGCTTCTAGGAGGTTTCTAGGTTATGAGCTTTGGTTTTAAACATTAAAACCTCCCATAGCCAGACTGATAGGTAGTTACAATTCTCCCGTTTTTAGGCAGAACCAACCTATGCTTGTTCTGGTTAATCCCCACCCCCAATCCCCTGTATGAGGTTCATGGGGGCCTGGAGGGGCGTTTCTATTTGATCCTGTGGAATATTGTCCCCAAGAGGCTAGATAGCATCAATGTAGGCAACTTTTGTTATACCACAAACATTTGAACATTGTTGTAATCAAATACTGTGTTACTAAGTGGTTATTTAGATATCTTAATTATTTTTGCTATTCTATTTATTTATCATTCTAATTGTAACCTGGTTCAGTATTTTTATCTTATTTTTTTTTGCTCTACTATTTTATTTATCATTCTAATTGCAGTTTGGCTTTTGTGTTTGGCATTGTAAACTTCCATGAGTCACAACATTCTATAAAATGTAAGGGTGATATATAAATAATTAAGCATCTTAATCTCTGTTGAGGAATTTAGATGGGTTGGTCCTTTTGAGTCAAGATTATATGAAAGCAAAACAAAACAAAGCCAATGCCCACCTAGCCCCGATATCTAGAGAAGAAATGGGCAAGGACTTGTCACACGCTTGACTTTGATAGTTTGTGGCCCTTCAAAGAAAGAACAAAAAGGAGTCATGCAAATACTTTGAAATAGAAGTCAGTTTTTCTCCATGTTTGATGTTTCCTACTGATGGAGTGGACTCCACTGTCAGTTATTCCTCTGTCAGGCGTGGGTGGTAAATAGTTCCTTTCTTTCCCATTATGAAGAACAGCATGACAATTCATGCTTTCCTTCTTGGCACTCATTTCAGAGCAGCAAACTGTGTCACAGGCCTTTATTGAAATAGCCAGGAGACCCTATGGGATGCCCTGGAAACTCTGAGAAAATAAATTACTCTTCTGCCATTGAATGGTTGCTGGGGAGCATCTGATACTTCCCAATTTACACAACACACCGTAAAATGGCTGCTTGAAGTCTGGCCTGGCTCTGTTTTTCAGTGTATATGCATCAACGTGCCCATATAATAATAGCTTGCATGTGCCAGAATAAGGAAAATATTGGAGATGAGGCTATGTACACAGTACACCTTTCAACATTTTTAAAAAACAATCATTGAACGGTGTTTGTAATCCATAGAGGTGGCTCACTGAAGTCACGTTTTGTATGTATATTGTTTTGTTAGCCTCCTCGTGGATAGTCATGGTTTGTGAATTATCCAGAAGAGAGTTTTCTTTTTGTTATGGCCCCAATTATTTATAAACATATTTATCTCAGAGGCAGTGATATATGATGAGCAAGAGGCCACTGAAAAGGATGGTCTTCAATAGGTTAACACTAGCAGTTTTATAAAATACATATTTTTAATTTCCATATGTGGCTTGGACTTTCAGGTTTTTTCATAATATGTTGGTATTTATGATCACAATGGGAGTTAAGCTTAGATGTATTTTATTTCTCTCTCGATTTCTCAGTACTGAGTTCCCTGTATAAAGCTTATATGACTCTTAGTCCACTCATTTTCCATTGTTGTTGTAGTTGTGGGAATAAAAATGAGGGGAGCAGTATAGAAATGACAGGATTCAAACACAATAACATAACAAATATAATGTACTAAATAATTAACAGCTACTGCTTTCATTTTATCTCTAAAGGAAATTTTGAAAGGAGATTTTCATCCTGCTCCCCATTATTCCAACATGTCTTACTTATGGTGATAAAAGGGAGGAGAAAGAGTTCTACAGTTTTTGGAGAAAAGTGTACAATTGCAGTAACATAAATAAATAAATGCAATGCAATAATTTGAGAAGAGTGTATAAAATGTGCAATACAAGGCAAGATAATTTAGAAATAGCTCTTGGAAGGGATCATTTTATGCTGTTGCCGTTTTTTTCAGACTATTGACAACAATATTTTATGCATGGACCTTTTATATGAAGTTCAACAACTAATAAACTCTGCTAGTTTAGCCAATTTTCTACTTCGTTTTTAATCTAGGGAGGATTAATATAAATTAGGATAATTCTTATATTTTTAGGCCTATTTTGAGTAAGGGTTGTTTTTTGCCAGAGTGAAACAAGGGGATCAAAGGAATGGTACTGCACCACTAATGTCTTGGCATAATAGTTGCTAATATTTATTTATTTTATTTATTTTTATTAAACAAATGCATCTGGTTACCCAATACACACACAGCGACTCTGGGCAGAATACAGCAGTAAGAAGCCACAATTGAAAACTCCAACTCTCCCTTCTCCCTGCAGTTTAATGACTGAAACTTTATTTGCTTTTGTAGTGACAAAGTGATAGTGATGATATTCCACGAAAGGGGGAAATCACAGGGTCCCATTCAGAGAAAGAAGGTTTTCTGATTGAAGTATATGATATGGAGCAGAGAGATGCTGAGGACCATTTCCTTTACTCACAAAAAATTAAAACACATTTGCCACTTGGGTAAAATAATGGTGAAATTCCACCTTATGGGATTGGGTTCCAGAAAGAAATGTATTTGTTTAATTGTAGAATTTATATAACTGTCCATCTTGTGCAAGTTACTCTAGGCAGCTGTCAGCCCCACAAGAAGACCAGAAAGGAAGCATGACAAGATGAGCTAATTCTACTTTATTGTAAGACTACCTTAACAAAGTCTTTCAAGTCTGAAAAGAAAAATCTCCTACCTTCTCTTTTAACTCAGGGTGGAACTTTTCTAAGTTTCTTTCTCTGTCCATTATTCAGCTGGGGCTTTCCCTTTTATCTCACTGTTCCCTAGGCAGCATGTCTTCCCTTGTTCCCCAAAATCATTCCCACATAACATTGCTATACAGTAGCTTACAAGGATTAAATTTGTAAGAGTGAGAACATAACAATATCCACCATCCTCCCCAGTTTATCTCCTCACTCAGCATTGATTGCAAATGAAAATCATAGTTCGTGGTGCAATCTTTTTGGCACGAACACATGTATCCACGTATTTAGTTTGTGATACTTTACAGATGGTAGTACAAAGTATATGGATGCTGGGATGTAGAAATTGCATTTGACTCAAATGAATTTATTTACTACACCTGTTTCTATGCTACCACAATTAATGAAGGGTCAGTAGCTTATGTAAAAGAGATACAAGGTAATTCGTGTGCAGTAAGAATTAAAGAACTACCAAAAGAATGCAAAACCAAACACATATGATATATGCTCCAGAGAAGATCAACAACAATTGAGAGGACAGTAGTCACATGAAGAGAAAAACTATTGAAACAGACCATTGGTCTTCAAGAGCTTTGGAAAACTATCAAAGATGGAATCAGTCTGATTTTCATGGAGGGGAAGGCCCGAATAGAAGGAAACTTCTTCCCCTCCAAAGGAAGACTAGGCAGGTAGAAATGTAGAAGGAATCCTGTGCTGTCTATCTATCTGTCTATTTATTTATATCTCTCCTTTATTATTTTTATCAATCTCTCAAGGTGGCAAACATACCAAATATTCCTTCCTCCTCCTATTTCCCCCACAACAATCACCCCATGAGGTAGGTTGGGCGGAGAGAGGGACTGGTCCAAAATCATCCTGCCGGCTTTCACATCTAATGCAGGATGAAAACTTAACCATCTCCCAGTTTCTAGCTTGATACTTTCATTATTAAACCAAACTGCATAGTTGCCTTCCCACCTTAACAACCTAAGTGGACCATTCCAGCTGAAACCCATTCTGAGGAGTTCCTGTCTACAATACAGGTGAGCATGGCCCTTGTCCGTATGTAGGTATGGATTTATATATTTGTGTGACTCATTAAAAACAATCAAATTTCCCCCCAGAACTTGTGGCTGCCGTGCAGAAGCTACTGCTCCAGGGAAATTAAATAGGAAAGATAAATAAGAGGAATGGGAAAACAAATTTAGATGGAAGTATGTTGAGTGTACCAAGTAACTGGACAGAGAAGAAGAAAAAATCCTGTTTGCACCTCAAAGAAAGGGTTAAACATGACTAGGGAAGCAGATTCCCCTCAGACTAAATTCCCCAGGCTTTGCTGCAAAGGTGCCCACATTCACTGTTCCCTCAGCACTACCTTTTTCCAATAGCTGCTTCTAACTTTATCAGCAAAGGTAACTCAGTTCACAGATATTTGGATCTAAAAAACCCACATCCCTCCATCCATTGTGGTATATAAGACTTCTGGGGATTGAAGAAAGTAGAGTATGTGATGACCTATTGCATGTGGATTTGGGGGTCTATGAAAAAGCTAGCATTTTCATGGGTTTTCCACATATAAATAATAAGAAACTCTGCCCTCAGTTCTATGTAACTGTGGCCAGAGGAGACTCCAATGACAACACGCTGTTCACAGGTTAGCAACCTTTGATATATAAACTTTTTTTTACACCTTTGTTGTGTTTGGCCACATCACATTTTCCTATTACTCTCTCTATCCTTTGCTTAATTATGTTATAAGACAATACAACACTTATCAATTCAGGAATGAGACCCCTCAGCTGTGTCAGGGATTTATGGTAGCTTTTTGGGAGGAATATTTTGAAAACTGCAAAGAATAAGCCATTTTACAGCATGTAAGCACAGGAGTGGGCTGTAATTTGAAGAAAAATGGCTAGTGCATTGCTTCTTATTTATTCTTTCCTTCTGCAAACCTGCTTTAGGAGAGAAACCCCAGAGAAATGTGAGCTCATTGTAGTGAAGATGATTGAATAAATATTTGCCATTAATATTCCTTAAGTATCATGAATAGGAGGATATTTCCAGGCAATTACATCCCTTGGACTACTCCAGTGCACCGCAGAGGTACAGGGCCAATAAAAGCTGTAGGTAAACAGCGTTTGTCATTGGCTTACAAGGAAGCAAATAACAGAGCCATGAAACCTTGCCACAGCCCTTAGGAGGCATTAGTATGATGTTTGTAATTTGCCTGCTGGTCTCATATGGAGAATCAAGCATGCAGACACAGAATTCTTCTATCGTAAAATTAAACAGAGGGATAGAAAGGTGATGGCAAAGAAAATGGCTCTCTTCAATCAAGCAGAAGTACCACTCTTGTTTAATTTAACTACTATGTTGGGGCTTTCTATTATTTTGAGGCGGCTAGTTTTGGTTCCATAACTTTAATATGCTTTACTTCCTCACTTGCCTTTGTTGATATGTGAGGCATTTGGGGCAGATTTGGTGGTAAATATTTATGAAGTAATTATCATGTCCCTCTTGAGACACTTTGTCAGTTATCTTGCAGCAGTAATCATAGATTGGCAGTATGCAATTCATGACAAAGGAAGAGGTACTTTGCAGTGGTCAGAAGAAGGAAAGGCTGGGTAACTCTCTACCATTTATTCCTCCCTGACCCTGTGAAAAAATCTTCCCATCATTCTTTTTAAAAATTGCTAAATGATTCAGGGTTATGGTTTCTGAGGTAAAATACTGTGGAATGGAATTGAGAAAGTACTACAGGATTATTATTATTTAGTGTAGGGTGATGATGTTACATTAGTCAGGAGACTACAGTGTTAATACAAAGTAGTTGTTTGGCTGCCAATTGCTAGCCTGTTCAGGTTCATGCTCATGTGCTACCCAGAATGCACCACAAGGGGCAAAATAACGCCATACTCAGAATGGCCAGTGGCATTTTGCAGTGTCATCAGGGGCTTTTTCCACCACTGACGTCACCTTGTATTTGGGCATCACATTCGGACAGGTTTGGCACCAGCTGAATTTGTACTGCTGCTCAAACCACCATTTCCCCCCACTGAAATGATACCTATTTATCTACTGGCATGTAATATGTTTTTGAACTGGCAGAAGCTGAGGCAAGTGATGAGAGGAGTCAAACCATCAGAATACCGACTTTCTCCAGCATCATTAAGTCAGTGAGCCATTGCGCCTCAATAATATTATAGGGAAATTGCCGGGTTGCTTTTTATGTTAAAAAAGCACCACTCTTGGGGATTTCAACAATGATTTGCTATTGTTGTCTTTTGAATTATTTTCCCCCCTCCCCATTTCTCAATCTAATTGTTCACCATTCCTAATGCTGCTTAACTTCTAAAAATGGGTGAAAGCGGGTTAGGTGATGTACCTCTCTAGCAACATTTTTCCAGAAAAAGCAAAAAGCTGAAGACAAATCTCTTTCTCTCCTAATTTGAATATATTGACAACAAATCCAGAAGTGCCAAAATTTTATTACTTGGAAAAAATGTGTACTGAAACTCTGTTAGCCAATATAAATACAAAAGAATGATCTTTTGTTTGTTAATGAATTTTAGAAATACATTGTCTGAAGTATTTATGAAGAACTTCTGTTGAATCTATGAAGTTTCATTAATATCAATTCATTAATATCAATCCAAGAAGTTTCATTAATATCAATTGTACATTAGCATTAGAAAGAAAGGAAATTAAATGATACAATCTTCATTGGATTTGGAACTCAAGATAAATGTAATTTTCATTATTTATTGATTTTGTAACTATGAAGGAAAATTGAACTTTTTAAAGAACATATCCATATCTGTTAAATAAGTTTCAAGAATTATCTTTCTGTCATATGTAATGCCAGTGATTTTTCAGGCATGTTGCTGGTTATTATTTTGTTTCAAAAAGAATGCTGGATAGTAACCAGGACCTGTTCCTTCTTTATTAATTTGAAATTTTATCACCTTGATTTATACCAATTGAAATATGTATCTCTGTGTGTATTCTTTTAAAACAGTATCTAGCAATTAATGTCAGTAATAGCTATAAGTATACAGCATGTATATTTTTACTGCTGTTTTAACAGTAGTGAGTTTTCTATCAGAATAAACCATAATGTTATTGTTTGCCAAATAGACCTACCCTAAATAATTCATTTGATATCTGTCAATTTTAATCATTTGTGGACAGTATTTGCTAGCAGGAGATAATTAAATGCATAGTATATTTCAGTGAACATCACCTATTTTTATAACTTTAATGGAGATCTGAACAATTATATAGAGGCTTAATATTATATATTCAAATTCAAATGAAATTGGCAATCCTTACATTGGAAGTTTAAATGTACAATTTAAACACATTTTAGGTGGAATATCTGAGGCTGTCATTGAAGTCCACCCAGAAACTTAAACTGGTTCAGAGGGTAGTAGTGCACAAAGTAATGGGGACCTTTGCCCATTGTAACACCTTTGTAGTTGCACCAGTTTCCAGTTTCTTTCTAGGTGCAATTCATAGTGCTGGTCATCACCTTTAAGCCCCATATGGCACAGGGCCAAATTATTTGCATGATCGCTTTTCCCTAAGGACATCTACCCATCCTACCAAGTTGGCAATCTCCCAGTCCCTTCCCCTAAATATTGCCATCTGATGGGAGGTAGGAAGCATGCTTTTTCCATGCCAGCCCCTGTCCTATACAACCCTTTGCCCCCTAAGGATCATTATGTCTCGGGTCTCTTAGCCTTCCATAAAGCTTTGAAGACTTGGTCCCCCCCGCCCACAAGTTCTGTGATAAGATTGGATAATTGCACATTAAAAGGTTGACTTGTTGCCTGTTCTTCCATGTATTTATTTGTTTGTTTGTTTGTTTGTTTGTTTGTCAATCACTTACAAGATAATAGGTATAAGTATATACATGGTTATGAATACATGAAATGGGTACATATAAGAAAAATAAAAGAAACAATAGGACAGGGATGGTAGGCACGTTGGTGTGCTTATGCACGCCCCCTTGTTTTGAATGTTTAATCTGTTTAGTTTTATAGTTTGAATATTATTTTATATGTTGTTTTAACTTTTGATTGGGGACAGTCCAGAGTTGGTCAGAAGATGGGCAGCTATATAAATGTATAAACAAACAAACAAACAGTACTTGCAATAATTCAATTAGTTTTCCAAGTCAGAAAACCATGAAAATATTTTCTATCCATTGGTGTCTTGCATTTGCTAGCCAAAATAATAAGTGTATTATTCTCACACCAATAAGGCTCTATATTTTGCCACAGACTGTAACTATAAAGTGTTTGTCTACTCATGGATGAATAGCTACAAGGGCATTTGAGGACATAAAGTACATCCATTCATAAGCAAACTCACTGATGAAATTCCATTATCAGGGAATGAAATCAAGAATATGGATAATAATTGTCACTTTAAAATAATGAAACACTGTCTCTTTTTCTTTTTGGAGACAATTTTGTAAAGCTGCATGTATAATTTCAAGGGGTAAAATAGAGAGAACAAGTCCTACAAGTTCCTAGACCCAGCTGTGTCTACTGTAGCTCATGTAAAACTTTTACTGTTTTATCTTTGAAATCCTGTCATTTTATGTTGTACAAGAATCACAGTGTGGATGACAGTGCAACAGCATAATATATTGTGTAGCCATCCATTTATTTGTCAGAAAATAAATTGAAAATGGTTTTAGAATCTTTTTTGGGCCAGTTGTTATGGCCTTTTCTGAATTGTTCTATTCCTGCACAAGAGCAAACCTTTGCCTGAAATCAGCTGACTAGAAAAAAAATGTGAAGCTTGGAGATTAGAATACAGATAAAGATTGATAATAGTTGGTGAATTTTCAGACAAATTCTTTTGTCCATGAATTACATCATGTGTTTGGAGCTCTACATAAGAGTTGTAAGACTGGGCTGCCATGTAGTGATAGTATATCTGTGGAACTCAGAGCTAGCCAGAACAGAAATGTAGGGTGTTTAAGTCATAAATTACTTAGGTATTAGACCTCCAGAAAGTAACAGAAAGCTTTAAAAGAAGAGCAAACACAGAGTTTCCAGACTGTGATTGACCTTTATAAATTTTGCTCTTTAGAAATAAAGCTTTGTGTACATTGATGAAGATGTTTGACAAAATCATATTTTATGCCATGGGAAAAAATGGTGTTGATACAGATTATTTGCTCATAACTGCCTGTCAAATAGGAGACATGAATTATTTAGTAAATATTAGGTTAGAGAGATTATAAAAGGGTAATATTTAACAAGTTTTTATATAGCTGACTGTACAATGGAAGAATGCTAATACAAAATCAATGTACTATACATTAAGAGTTCTACAATATACTGTATATTAAAAGGTTTACAAAACCAGAAAACATGGTAAATTATTATTAAAATAGAAAAATCATAACATTCTCAATATTATATATAAACTGACCCCCAAATTAAGGAATTAAGAAATATTATCAAGCACCTCTTCACCTTCATCGCCATACTCATTATTATCATAGCAAACAACATAGTTCAACTATTTATTGGGTATTATGTCTTTCGTATTAACTGGAAGATGATGTAGCCAATCCAATGGCAACATTGCAGCCTTACCAGCCATTATCTACAACTGAATCAGGGAAATCATTATAACCTGAATAATAAATTCATAATCACACACACACACACACACACACACACACCTTTTTACACAATATGAAACAATCTACTAATTGGCCTAATAGCTGCAGCCACAGGAATGTCTGTCCAATTGGATTACAGGCATGATTATCGGCAGCCATAGAGGGTCCCATGCCTATATCAGCTCTACGACAATCAAGCACAATAATAGGTATCTTCCTATTAATTCACCTACAACCCATTATCCAAAATAGTAGTAACCCCGTTAACCACAATAGCAGTGTGTTTCTACCTGATATACTGATTAAGAAGTTGCTAGAAATGGGCCTCTCCTCTCACATCTGCTGTTGGATAAAGGACTTTCTTACTAACAGATCCCAAACTGTTAGGATTGGCAGCTATTTTTCCTCCACTCTTGCTCTCAGCACTGGCTCTCCACAGGGTTGTGTGCTGAGCCCCCTTTTGTATTCACTCTACACCTACAACTGCACTCCCTCTTGTTCCACTAACTCTATAATAAAATTTGCAGACAGCACCACGTTGGTGGGACTCATATCAGGAGAAGATGAGACGGCCTATAAGTCAGAGGTTCTCAGGCTGGTCTTGTGGTGCAAGAGTCATAACCTCACCTGAACATCAAAAAGACCAAAGAATTGATTATAGTCTACAGAAGATGCAAAGCAGAGCCTCTCCCACTATATATCAATGGAGACTGTGTGGAAAGAGTTCATAGTTTTAAATTTCTAGGAACTCATATTTCTGACAACCTTACTTGGTTGTTCCACACTATGGCCACTGCAAAGAAGGCCCAACAGCGCCTGCACTTTCTGAGGTTGCTGAAAAAGAGTGGTCTGGGTGAGAAGTTGCTGGTTACTTTTTACCGTTCTACCGTTGAGAGCATTTTGACATATTGTGTAACAGTGTGGTAAGCTGGATGCTCTGTAGTGGATAAGAAGATGCTCCAGAGAGTTATAAACACAGCACAAAAAATTATTGGTTGCTCTCTTTCTTCTTTGGAAGAGATTGCAAAGACCAGGCTCTTCTCTAGAGCACTAGAAATCTCCACAGACCATTCTCATCCTGGACATTCATATTTTGAACTGTTACCATCAGGGAGGTGTTATAGGTGTCTTAAAATGAGGACTAATAGACTGAGAAACAGTTTCTTTTCCAAGGCAATAATTGTCTTGAATCAAACAATGCATATATGATTTAGCCCTATGTATATAGTGGCATTTTTAAACTATCTAACTTACTATATGTTTTAGATAGGTTTTAAACTAGGTTTTTAATTATTATTTTAATTGTTTTAATTTTTAAATACTCTGTAATGTATGATGTGGTGTTTGGGACACTGTGTTGGAGTAGCTTTCAAATTTCATTGTATTTGTAGAATGCAATGACAGTAAAGGTATTCTGTTCTATTCTATTCTGTTCTGTTCTGTTCTGTTAACAGGTCAACCCAGACTGATAATAACAATAATAGGACTAAATCAATCAACATTAGTCTTCTTCCATACAGCCATCCATTCTTTTTTTTCAAAACACTTTTATTCCTACTGACAAGTTCATTTATTCCCAATGTAGGAAATGAACAAAACTTGAAAAAGCAAGGTATGCCTTGCTTCTCTGGATTTTACTTCCAGAGACACCATCATCAACCCCCATAATCGATTCGTAGGCCCCAATAATAACACTAATCACAACAGTACTTCCACCATGTATATTCTAAGAATTATTCACTTCACAATGATGAATGTACTGTCCCATGCACAGAACAAAAAACTCTCATCAAGTAACAAAAACCCCACTGAATCCATTTTGTGTCTAGCTCTCAGATCAATTTTCTTAGGTACAATGAGCAGACACTCTATCCATAAATAGCAACAACACTTACTATATCAAAAGCCATTATACAGACTAATCATTACCCTAGGGCCTTCCATTATCAGCAGATCTGCTATTTATATCAAGCCACCAAGTCCCGTCCCCCCAACACTAAACCTTTTCTCCAATTAACTTGCCTTCTTCAACACAACATTGTGCTCCACTGCACATTCCCAGCGAATACTACAGCTCAGCCAACAGATCACCACAAAACCACTTCCCACAACAGTGACTTCTTTTCAGGCTCCAGGGTTACGGTGGGGTAAAGGTCTGCATCAAGGAAAAGAAATAAAAAGTATTTATTTTTTATTTATTTTGTCAAACAATTATAAGGTACAGGTATAAATATAAACATAGTTATGAATAGATGGATACATATAAGAGAAATAAAAAAAATAAAAGAAACAATAGGACAGGGATGGTAGGCATGTTGGTGCGCTTATGCACGCCCCCTACAGACCTCTCAGGAAAGGGGTGAGGTCAATAGTAGACAGTCTAAGGTTAAAGTTTTGGGGGTTTGGGGAAGAAACCACAGAGTCAGATAGAGTATTCCAGACATTGACCACTCTGTTGCTGAAGTCGTATTTCCTGCAATCAAGTTTGGTGCGGTTTACCTTGAGTTTGTATCTATTGTGTGCTCTTGCATTGTTGTGGTTGAAGCTGAAGTATTCATTGACAGGTAGGACATTGCAATATATAATTTTATGTACTATACTTAGATTGGACCGAAGGCAGCGCAGTTCTAGGTTTTCTAGGTCTAGAATTTCAAGTCTGGTGGCATAAGGTATACTGTAATGAGTAGAGGAGTGGAGAACTCTTCTTTTGAAATATTTCTGGACTTTCTCAACTGTGTTATTATGGATGTTGCAGAAGAATCCTTCTGTAGCCCTGTAATTATTGTCCAGACTCAGAGAGGTCTGCTTTAATTATCGTTAGTGCAAGAGTAGAACAAGTCATATTCTCAGTACTTGGAGGTGCTTGTGTGTATGTGTGTGTGTGTGTATGAATAAGTACTTATGATAGAGTTCTTTGGGCATGAACAGAGTGAGGGCCAGTGAAAGGGAGGATCGATGTACAATTGGAATTCTAAACAGGAATAAGAATGAAGATTTGCAATGAATTGATTTACAATATGAGAGAACTACGAATGCAGAACAGTCCGTATGCTTTGGGCTTCATTTATAGCACTGGATGGGGCAAGACTGAAGCAGACAAAGCAGATTAAAACTGCCAGCTTACATGTGTTAAAAGTTCTCAAAAAAGAAAGTAACGTTTATTTTATGTTGGGCAGACTGTTAAAACAAAGGGTTAATCTTGCTTTTAGCATTTTCCTTTTGAAAAGAAAACCAGTTGTATTTAATGTGCGATATTGTCCTATGTTCTACTACCATTGCTACTACCTCTGCTATTATTACTACTATTTTCTTTGGAAGGCTGGTATCATGTTTGGGAATTCTGCCTGAGAAAAGTCCATCTATTGTCATTAAGAATAAATGAAGTGTTAATCCATAAACATTTCAATATCAGCTTTGATTAATTACTTAAATGCAAACAGTTTATGAAACAAGAAATTGCTTTAAGATGAAATTTAAGATTAAAAAAAAATCTTTAAGAGTAAGTATTCTGATCATTGTGGTTCCCTGATTATGAAAAGAAGCAGAAAAAGGTCCAGAACTATAACCCTTACTTTTTTGTATTGAACCAAGAACTGAATATGCCACAAGGAACATAATAAGTAAAAAGCAATGAGATAATTAAGAATATGGGAGGGGACAAATGACAGGGATGCTGCCAATCAAGGAAATGTCATGATCGATGTACTCGCTTCAGAGATTGGAGCTCAATTAAGAAAAGTATTTTCTTGATTTCATTACAATAGACACATCGTAATTTTGACAATATTATGGTTTGCTGCGCACACTATTAGTTTGTCTAATACAAGAAGAGATAGGGACAATAATGAGAAGGAGAAGAATGTATGTAAACTAAACACAAAAGTAAAACCAGCATGAAACCATTTTGTTGGTGGTTTGCTCATGAGGAGAAGATAAATGAAAATCAAATTGCAAAAGCAATATATGAAGGATGAATTAAAGAGACTGGAAGAAGAGGACAAGTGAAAAACTTGAGAAATTGATTTGGTGAGGCTGTGGAAAAGAAGCAAGAATTTTGAAGAACAAAAGGCAGTGCATAGAGTAGTGCACAGTTGAAGTGGAAGCTTTAGAGCCTCAAACATCACAGCCTTCTTGGCACAAAGGTGTGGTAATGTGATCAGTTTAATTATCCTTTGGTTCATATTTTCAAGGTCTCTCATATCTACTTTTGAAAAAGAAAACATTGACCAGACTTATGTATTTCAAGTATTGTTGCATCTTAGATAGTTGCAAATGTTTTACAGTCTTGACAGATTTATTTTCCTATCTTTTGAAATGACTCCTAATGTAGTGTGTGCTTTTTTTTCTTTTTGCAATAGACAGATACTGTATTATTGATTCTGTGCAGTTATTGACAGCAACGTCCTTTTCTTCATTAATGATCACCTGATTAGCCTTGTGAAGTTCAATACTTCGTTTTATGAAACTTTTACTCTTGTTTATGTCGAATCTTTTTTAAAATCAATGTAATGCACTTCCCTGGTTCAAAGATGTTTTCATAGAATTTTCCTTTGTCCTTTCTTTCGTAAAATAAGCAGAAGAATTGAACATTATCAGCAAAACTAACCATCTCCCGGTACATCCTAAAATTCAAATCATTTATAAATCTAAAAAGCCTGCTCCAGGATTCATCTATCAAAGTCTTTGCTGATTAAATTCTTCTCATGCATTTCTTCTTATTCCTTTCTTTCTATATTTTACTCCATAATTGATGCACAAAGTAATTTCAATGAAGAGAACTTACTCTCACCCAAGGAATATTTTTGCTGTAAATTGCAAGTCAGTTTGCTTGCCTTCCATTTGTTTTATAAAACGTTTACTCTTGCCTTCCCCTCTTTTCCTGTTTGTCAGTTGCTTTGATGTTATTGCTTGTTCTGTATTTCTTATTGTTTAGAATCATACAAATCCTTCAAAAGAAATGCTTCAGAGTCCAAGGGAACACAGAGGCAGCATTATTTTGTTAAAGCAGCTTCAAGATTGATGGGATTGCCTCATAAGGTGCTCCTGGGTGTGTGTTTGTGTGCAAAGCCCTGTAATTTTTATATTTTCTATATGTTTTAAATGCAAAATAGCTCTTGATGATCTTTTTATAAATGGTAGTATGAGATTGCATAGATAATAGTAACAATCCATAACAATGATAAATCAAACAATAAATTCACACCTGTGTGAATGAACCATTCCTCTATTGAATTTCTGTATCCAAAATGGTTAGTAGAAAAAAAGGCAGGCATGGCAGATAATACAAACAATCAATTGGGCAGAAAATGCTATAAATGGAGGCATTATTGTTTTAATGTCTGGTACAACTGTTGTATAGCTTACATATAGTAATGCGTTGTTATTTGGGATTGTTAAATGTTGAGGACCTTGATATAGTCCCGAATCTGAAATCCTGAATCTGAATGCGCAGGGAATAGGCTGCAAGAAAGCTTCCATACTTGCCTGTTAGGATAGGCCCTTGTTATAAGGCTTGTGGATTTACAACACTTCCTTATTTTATTAGTGCATAATCCTGCCAATAGTAATTCATTTGATGCATTCTTTAATTGTACCTTAACACTGGTGTTTATGTTTTTTGAATTTTACTTAAATCTTCTGAGATTTAACGAAGGAGCTGCATTTTGAAATGCTCATCTGAAAATGGAATGTTTTATATCTGAAAGCCTTTGCAAAGATGGTTTCTAATTTTCTATAGCAGGGCCCCTTCTTAGCTAAAAAAGAACCCATTTGTTGCTGTTCTTGACAAATGCTGATGTTGTAAATTATACAGCTGTTCTTAGTATGGATTTTGCAGTAGCAAGAGCAATTTATAGGTAGAGAGTGCAGCTGCTGAAAGTCATTTCTTCTTGGTTTCTGTATTAAATCTATCACGTACAAATATATTAACATTCAGTACTGCACAGGGCTCCTTTTTTTTTATTTCATGGTTTCACAGCCTGTAAATAGTAAGGATATATTTAAAGGGTCTCTTTCTTTTGTGTTTTCTGCATTGCTATGATTTATTATTTTTAAAAAAATCATATTTCTCTCCTTGTAGTACAAGGAGTCCTTGCTTAATTGCCATTTGTTTAGTGACTGTTCAAAGTAACAATATCACTTTAAAAAGTCACCTGTATTTATGACCATTGCAGTTTTCCTACAGTCACATGATCATGATTCTGGTGCTTGGCAGCTATCATACTCTTATAAATCGATCTGATCATATGATGTTTCACTTAGCAACTGAGTTGCTGATCCCAATTAGGGCCATTAAGCAAGGATTACCTACATATATTCTTCCATCCCAAACATGCTTTTCTAGCCATAGTAATGACTATCTATTTTGCTCATGTAAAAGAAAACTAAAGAATCATGTGTTGTGAGTCTATAAAAAAATCCAAGGGTATGTGCTGTCCCACTCAGACACACACATAACTGTGGTTTAGGGGGTTTATTAATATTCCCAAGCAATTCCCTTCACCAAAAACCCAAATTCAGTACCAATTAAGTCCAGCCACAAGCAGACCCAAGCTGGTTCACAGAGCAATGGCCAATGAGTCCACAAGGCACTTGAAAGTTTTCCAATCAAAATAAACCCACCAGACGAAATTAAATCCACAAGGAAAGAAAAGTCCAGAGTTCACAAGTCACAATCCAAGTCGAGGCACGGTGTGAATTCAAAGCAAGGCAGGAATCACAATGACCAGAAAACACACAGCTAGGAAGGGAACACAATTCCTAGCATTGCTTCCATCCGTCCGCTGTGCTAAATAGTTAGCTTCTGGTGCATCAGGAAGGGTGAAACGTTCTCCTCGCCAGTATTCTGGCTTACCTTTGCTGCTCTTAACTTTTCTCTGCCTTACATGTTCTTGGATCAGGTGCAGAAGGCAGTTCTTCTTCCTCATCCCTGATCAGCTGCAGTTTCATGCTTTCCCCACCTGAAGCCTCAGGGCTGTCCTGCTTCAGCTGTGCTTCAGCCAAATCCCTCTCAGATGGTTGCTTGGAGCCATTGACCAACTCCCTTCAAGACATGCCAGGAACTGGTTCATCCTCCCCAAAGCTGACACCCAGAGAGGTAGCTGGGGAAGTGTCCAGGGGAGTCATCACAGGATAAAAGCAATCATTAATTACTTACATTGGAGGAGAAAGTGCCTTTGTTATAAGCAGAGCATTTTGTGGTTTCATTAGAAGGGCTAAATGGATGTTGCAATGTCATGATGCAAGCTGTCCTCTTATATATGGTCATGAGATGCCATAATACACGCACAAAAGGATTGTAGGTTATGTTTCAATATTCATTTAGTTATTGGCTTCCCTGTGAACACCCATCGAGATAGGTTGAGGGCTGACCTGTAGAACTTCACTAGGAATTTTTGACAAATAGGAAAGAACAATATGAGAAAAGTCCCAGGACAGGAATAAGTTGTTTGAATCACCCTGGCATTTTATGAATACTATCTAATTTTTGTTCCAGTATTATGTTTAAACACAGTGTTGTTGTAATAGATTTTTGGAAACGGCTTTACTGCAGTATAAGAGTAATACATAAATAAATAGTTCAAATAATCTGAAAACATTGCATCTTCAGATCTGAATGTAAGATAAGATAACTTTATTGTCATTTTTTTTACTGCAAGCATGCCAGCCCATATTTAAATATGAAATTTTGTTGCCTGCTATCAAGAGAAAGTGTATATCTACTCAGATATGTACATAACACATGCTATATACATGCATAAATATATACCTGCAAAACACACACACACACACACACACACACACTGTCCATTTTGAATAGAATACGTAGCAGAAAGAAGTAACTTTCACAAGGTTGATGCTGTATGGAATAAAATTGTGACTGAATCTGGATATTCTGCTTCAGATACCATGAAGCTCCCTCCCAGAAGGTAACAAGAAAAACAGGTCACGAAGAGGATGTGTAGCGTCCCAGACAATCCTATGGACTGTTTTCAAGCATTGCTTATGTACCATGTCCTGGATAGAAGCAAGTGAACTATCAATGATCTTTTCTGCCATCCTCGCCACTCTCTGCACCGCCTTATTATCTGAAACAGTCATGCTTCCAAATGCATGCATGCTTCCAAATCCAACAGTCATATTCCAATGCAATATGACAGGATGTGCTCCATTGTCCCTCTATAGCAGGGGTGTCAAACTCAGGCCAGATCTGGCCTGCAGTGTACTTAGATCTGGCCCATGGGACTGCCTTGGTAACAGTGAAGGACTGGCTCGTGGTGTCCCTGCTAGCAAAATCAGGCTCCCCAGCTCCATTTTCTGCCTGCGATCCTCCGTTTTTACTGGCAGAGGGTCGCAGGAGGCTGTGGCAGTCAAAAATGGAGCTCAGGGCCCGTTTTTGCTGGCAAAGCACTTGGGCCATCACAGGCACCCCACACACGAGTGACATTGAGTTGGTCATGCCCATCCTGGCCACGCCCCCCCTGCCCCCCCTGAGGCAAACACAACCCTGATGCGGCCCTCAGTGAAATCGAGTTTGACAACCGTGCTCTAAGGAAAATGGTGGGGACTGGGGAAAGAAGATGAACTTTTCTTATGCAATGCAGAAAATGTAGGCACTGCCGGACCCGCTTCATCAGTGTCTCATTGTTGAGTGACCAAGATAGCCAATATGTGCCCCTGTAACAATTTCAGATGATTTTACTTGTGATTTCAAGATTGACTTGACTTGATCTGTTCTCTCTCTCCATAAAAATGTTATTGGGCTGAATATCCTCCACAAGGGGAAGAAACAGCACCCTCTGCCTTGAGAGTCTCTGGGTTGTCAGAAATAGATTTCTATCAACTTAGTTAGAATGCTGAAGTTTTGTTTTGTTTTGTTTCCCTCCTTCCATTTCTTGTCTCATGACTTTTATATTTGTTAACCAGAAAGCAGGTATGATCCTGTTCTATGATTTTGTAAGATGTTCTGTGAATCTTTCAAGCTGAAAGCTGGCACATAAGTGCCTTACATCAGTAAGTAAATAAATCAGGAGCTTGGTCCTTAAGACTTGCAAACTTTTAAAATATTAATCCTGGCATTCTCACCCTGGGACTGGAGGTAGATAGGCAGTTTATTATAGGAGAGAGATATACTCTGAGGATTGATCAGACTCTGACATCTCTATTTGGTACTGTTGTAGTCTCCAAAAATTCTTCAAAGCTGACCTATGTGAAGAATATTAACTTCATTGGGAACACTCTACCCAAGTATCAATATAGAGCAAATACTGCTGACTCAGAAATTCACCAGTGAACTCTCTCCCTTAAGGAAAGACCATCTGCAGGTTATATGTTTAGTTTGGAACAAACCTCTTCATCGACTCTAGCTTTCATTTTGTCGTGAATTTATTTTGTTGGCTCACACAATCTTTTTATAAACTTCAGGACCTCTGCTATCTCTATGGAATGGAAAAGAGACGGAGAAATGTCAGTAGCAATCTGATGATGCCCTGTAAAGATTATTCCCCCAAACGGTTTCAGGAAGATTATCAATCCTATGGAATGTTATACGTCAAATTACAAATTATGAAACAGTAATTTCTGAAAGCCATCTTCCTCTAGATGCAGAAAATATGTACTGGATTTCAGAATTGCTCAAAATAGATGGGGCTAAAAGTTTGGGTTATTATCTTTTTTCCATTTTGATGAAGAATTTGTGAGACAAAAGATTTCAAGCTTTGCAAATGCATAAATGATCTTTGAAACTCCTTTGCTAAATGCCTTCTGCTTTGTTTAATAGTTGATGCGACCTTGAGATTACTTTTCATGATTTGATCTTGTATCAACTACTGGAGCTGCTGTCTACCCTCCTTTTTTCCTCCAGCTATCTTTTTCCTTATCTTATTTTCAGTATGGAAGATTTTTTTTTTCCAGTTATATGTTGAAGGTGTAGTAAATGTTCTTGGATTAGATATGGATAAAACAAGAAAAGTGGGAGACAAACAGTGACCAAGGATGGAGGAAAAATTATTCCTAGTGGACAACCAAAGAAAGAAAGGGGTCTGAAAAGAGAGAATGCCAAGGGGCAGAAACTCAGAACAGTTAAATCATTGTACATTAATAGATAGATATTTGGAAAAAGAAAATTATGAATTTCCCAGAGGAAAACCAGCACAAGAAACTTGATGGAAGAGCTAATTGCCTTGGTTTGTATTTATGTACTGCCTAAAACAAATTGCATTCAAGTGTGAGTTAAGCAGTTTTATGAAAAGGAAAAAAAATGAGAGGGGAAGAGGGGAAGGCGGGATAGAAAAAACAAGTCTTTAGGCATGTGCAAGTATCATTAAACTTAATAGTATTTTAGACGGTAATTAAACTGCAGAGATTTCATAGCTGAAGATAGAAAGCTACATTTTAGAATCCAGACAATAATTTCAAAAATGATATTTTTACAGGGGAAACAATTCTTTTCTTAATTTTTGTTATATTGTGTAGTGACTGAAATATATGGAGGTAGGAAGCAGAAATTAGCTCAGGGAATTCATTTATGCATGTGTGATTAGGAAAAATTAGATGCTGCATTTTTCAGCTTTTTTTTTAATCTATGAAGTGTATGCCAGCATGCTTAGTTAATACAATACACCCTAGGATATGTTATGGAACCATAAATACTTGCCTTGAGATCTTTGTTTCTTTGGAAATCTTTTAAAAATGATTTTAGATTTTTGCTCTAATGATGTGTTCTTTTGATAACTAACATTTTTTTCCCTTGCTTCTTTGCCCTACCCTTCATACCAATTTGACATACGGATACCACAATGCTACTATTTTATCTCATGTTCTAACATCACCTCAGCCACGCACCTGTTAAGACAATGAGACAAGTGCTCCTCTCTGCAATGCAGAGTAAAAATATTGATGTATTTTAAAGCACTGAGTTGCATGGCCACAGAATCTGGTTTGTGAACAAGCAGGGCAGATTAGAGGTTTTATATTTCTAAATGTGAACTGGCTGGTTAGCAGAGCAATATGTCAAATGATTTGGGAGAAATTATCTTCTTCCTCCTCCTCCTCCTCCTCCTCCTTCTCCTCCTCCTCCTCCTGGCAATCCAGTTTCATAGTTCTTCTGAGTTATACAGTATTTATTGGCTTTAGTGATTCCAGTTTCTGCATTTCTTGAAAAAATTTTCTGGTGCTCCACTGGGTACTTTAGTATCTTCACAAAGTCATATTATTAGTGACTTTGAACTGTTTATTATAGGTTGTTCCTTGTATATTGTGCATCAGCTATTGAGGAGAGATATTTAATTTATTTCTGGGTTTTTTCCCCTAATAGTTGATGTTTTAAATGTTTATGCAGAATTAAATTTCATTTCTATGAGAAAATCTAGAACTGGAAAAAAAAATCCAAACACCTTATCCAGATCTCATCTGGCAAGGGCAAGATTGTAAAAGTATTTGTGTGTAAACATCTATATGTGTATGGAACTCTTATTTTTTTTAATCTTTGTGTCATGAACTCTGAGAATGGAGTTTCAGCTCCTGGATTGTTGGAGAGTTCAGTGGGTAAGGAAAATACAAATTTCTAAGTGATTTAAGGATGAGGATTCATTCCTATGAAAAGGAGGATTATTATACATTTTAATAGCTAATTCCCTATTTTTTCCCATTTCTATCCTAATCTGTGAGGTTCCAGATAAATCTAGCTAGAGAAAGCCTTGATTTGGCTGATCCAAGAAGGTGTTCTCTTGAGTAATGGACAATTTCAATGGGCATTTCAAAAAACAAAAGACAAAATCTCTTCCTATGCCTTTTGCACAAGTTCTTTCCTTTCATCAAAAGCTTGTTACAAGCTTACATTACAAGCTTAAGAGCACCATATGCTAGAAAGGAACAAATTAGTTAATGAACACTTAATTAATTTATTAGCAAAAACAAAGTTGAACAGATTGAAATAATTTATCACAAATTACTTGTCTGCTTTGAAATGTTTGCAAAAATGATCACGGCTGGGCATGTTTCAAAAATTATATGGAAAGAGTCTGTTTTAGGGCCTGAGGAACTTGTAGAAGGCAACCTCTTGAAACAACCATGTTTCCATCCGTGCTTGAGCAGCAGCTGAAAAGACAGCAGAGTTTTCTTGCTTGTTCTGGAATATTTTATCCTGAATAATTTTTGAAAGGTTGAAGTGGATAATATTAAAAATAATCATCTTGTCTTTCCTGATAGGACTTAAAGTCTAACAGCCACCGAGATGAGATTGCAGCAGCCCGGGCTTCTCTGAAGGAAACTTCACCTCTTCTGCACTCAGTTTGCTCTGCTTGCTTGGAACATTCTGATGTCGTCTCTCTCACTGCCAGCAAGGACTCTGTTTGTAAGGAAATACAGAATGCTCTTGATGTCATCTCCAAGGCCTCTCAAGGAATTGAACATCCAAAAGTCCAACAGGTGCCACAGCCAGCCTCTCTTGGAAGTGCTCTTGATGAACTTACGGTAGGACAGTCACATTATCTTTCAGTAACATAATTTATTTTAAAGACTTGGGTTTGTTAATATAGAAATCACATTTTGTCGAGCTTTCTGCCCTGTAGCATTTTTTAAAACCCTCTTTTACCCTAGATTATTAGTTTTGGTGAATAGCATCCATGCCTTCCTCTTTTTTGTGGGAAGGTCTGTTTTCTTTGGCCCTTGAAAATTAGGGATGATTCATGAGCATGGATGCTAAAAGCATATACAGTAGCTCAATGGCTTTTATTGTACTTATTGTACACAGTTACTTTTGGAATTGGACTTAGCACAGCTAAGATGCTCCTACTGGGCCCCATATCGAACTGATAAACAATCAGCAAAGTAACAAAATCACAGTCCTACACACACACACACAAAAGGAAAAATTAAGCAATAGCATCAAGCTCTTCTCAAGCCTGCTTTGTCCAGAAGCTACTTTTTTTTTAAATTCTATTTTTATATTTCATGTAACTCATGTGTACATGCGGACAACATTAAGGGATCAGCATGACAATAAAATCAGCATAGCAATAAAAATAAAACAAAGCAAAATCGTGATGCCTTCATACGGTAAGTAATGCCTTAGTAAGACCACACCTAGAGTACTGCATCCAGTTGTGGTCACCACACTATAAAAAAGATGTTGAGACTCTGGAAAAAGTGCAGAGAAGAGCAACCAGGATGATTAGAGGACTGGAGACTAAAACATATGAAGAACGGTTACAGGAACTGGGCATGGCTAGTCTAGTGAAGAGAAGGACCAGGGGAGACATGATAGCAGTCTTCCAATATTTGAGGGGCTGCCACAGAGAGGAAGGACTCAAACCATTTTCCAAGGCATCTGAAGGCCAGATAAGGAATAATGGATGGAAACTGATCAAGGAGAGGTTTAACCTAGGAGTAAGGAGAAATTTTCTGACAGTGAGAACAAGCTTGCCTTCGGAAGTTGTGGGAGCTTCATCACTGGAGGCTTTTAAGAATAGATTGGACTGCCATTTGTCAGAAATTGTGCAGGGTCTCCCTCATGGGCAGGGGGTTTGGACTAGATTACCCATAAGATCCCATCCAGTTCTGTTAATGTGTATCAGTAAGAACAAAAACAAAATCAAAAAACAAAATCAGAAAGTTAAAACAGAAAAGAGGGGGAGAAGGAAGTCATGTTATAATCTGAAAATCTCCAAAAATGTTAATTATATTGCTCAGAATTCATCTTTTTGCTCTTTTGTCTACAACGTTAATTCAAATATTGATAGCACATCTTACATTTATTTATTTTATTAATAAACTTCAATACTCCATAGCTGCAAATTTATACAATTTCCAGTCCTGCTCATAACTCATATCCTCTTCTTCTCTCTTTTGTCTCCATTCTCTACATCACACATTTATTCATTTATTTAGCGCATGGCATACATACATTTTCGGATTTATTTATTTTTTAAAAAAAATTAGGCTTTTTTCAGCATGGACACTCAATGTAAATTATATTAATTATATTAAAACAAAAATGAGAAACCAGTGTTGCTTAAATTTCCATTTTACTATTTGTTGGATTGCAGGTTCCAAAAATTCCTTATCATCGGATGGGCTCATTGGGTATGACAGAAGCTGCAGGTCTATAGGTTCATTGCTTGTATGTTTGTTTGTATGGATGTATGCGTGCATATACTAAAGTTTGTGAAAACTGTCATGCTGCTCACATGTGGCAATTTGGTTCCAGCAGTATATGCCAATGGGCTGCTATTTCAGACCAAGGAATAACATTTTTTTATACGTAGAGCATCTATGTGTTCCTCCTTGGACCATATTTATTCATAGCCTTTTCAATCTCTTTTCCCCCTATAATGCAAATCATACCTAAAGTGGGCTGAACAGATAAAGCAAAATTGATTGACTATTTAATCCTTTAAAAGTGTTTCATTTTTCTTTATTTATGGAAAAATGGCATTAGGCAAGAGCCTGAAATAACCTTTGCTCTATGTTGTTTGTGCAATGCAAATAAAGTGCGCTGTCTAAAAGCTCCCTTAATATCTTTCTTACTATTAAGCTAGAATTTATAGCTGGGCAAAATCAGAAGTAAATCTGAAAATTGCCAAAAATGCAACACAGCACATTTTAATCATTTCATTGTGTCAGTAATAAAACTAACATCGCAAATGTAAATAACAATTTATAAAGCTTCATTAAGATAGATGTTAGTTATTGTAGCGTGGATTATGTCAAGTTGGCCCTTCAGCATTCTTTTAAAATTCTTGCAATATATTTTAATCAGCCTCTTCAATTTATCACAAATCTTTGTTGATGGTTTGGTATATTTCTAATTTTAAAAATTTGAGCAAATGTTGTTTCAGATTCAGTCTGCAGTTTAATTCAGATTATAGGGGTGCTTGGTTAGAGCTAAGGTTAGGATTCTACTATTCATTTGTTGCAAAATGGAAAAGCTCCTGTCCCAGATGGCTCTTCAATGGAATGGTGTAAGGCAGGGGTATCAAACTCACGTCATCACAGCAGCATCACATGACATATCAGAACTTCCCCCCTTCGCTAAACTGGGCATGGGTGTGGCTGTGGCTGTGGGTGGGGCTAGCATGTGACACATCTGGCCTGCGTGGGCCGGGAGTTTGACAGCCCTGACATTTGCAGTCCTGTTGGCTCCTATACTTTTGCAGGTGTATAATGATTATTTTAATGACAGTAAATTTTCATCATCATTTTATCAGGAACAAGACAGACTAGTGGACAGGATTGAGTTGTTAAAAGCGTCATTGGAATGTGTTCTGAGATCATGACATGTTATTATATTTCAGCATCATGTTTATTCGTCTTGATGAAAAACCTTAGCTCTAGTATCTCGAAACTAGTAGAAATATGTCTCTGCTAGTCTTGCTCTATGCAGGCTAATTTTAGTCCATACAGTATGTATGGTTATATAATTACTGTGGGAAATGTTTCCTAAGCGGGGGGTATTGCTGCTAAGTCTGCCTTGCAGCTTCCTAGTGTATATGGTGCTTTTATTTTGCATTTTGTTTTTACTGTACATATTATTTGTGTGAAAATGCAGTTATTTCTTTTAAAAGCAATATGAACATTTAGTACAGCTCAGCTACATTAGATAGGGCCTCTTCCTGTATTAGCCTACACACATCGTGAACTCTAACAGAGACCTTTCTTTCTGTAGGAAGTGGAGATGAGAGAAAATACCTTCATGGTTTTGGTCCATGAAACAGGAAACATTGCAAGGGTGCTTCCATAGCATGATCACCAGTTTGATTGAAGGTCTGCAGATAAAAAAGGCAGAGTGCAGCTGCACTGTTGAGATCCCCGTAGTTATTTTTTTTTGACCATGCCCTGTTGGCACTCCTGATACCTTGACAGCTTCATTAAGGCCTACCTATTTAGCAGATAACTATTACTGGCCTTTTTTTTACTATCCAGCTCAGCTTCTGTAATATTTCCTTCTTTCATTTAAGCGAATAAAGAAAAATAACCCGGTGAGCTTGTAGATAGTAGTGGTGGCCAGGAGGGATCTGTAGGGAGCAAAAAAAGTATTTCTCTTCCATTTAGGATTTCAGATTAAAATATTTGGAATGGGCTTTAAAAAAAATCTGTCCCCAAAATATTTTTTGGATATTGGGTCAGCAAAATGTAATTGGCATTCCTTTATCCTGAGTTGAAGATTAGAATGAGGTCGCATTTATTTACCTTTAAAGTTGCCTCTTTAACATCCAGGTATAATTTGTTTGGTGAGGTCATTTGATGGCATGGGGTAGGTATCTTCAGCATACATCTTCAACGGAAGGTGTGAAAGGCTATATAGGGAGGAACCACCTCCAATTTAACTCTAGCAAGACAAAATGGCTTTGGGTTTTCCCTACCATCCTGAAATAACAATGAACCAGACAGCAGCGGCATGCACACATTCATGCATTCCTTGGTTTGCTTATACTGTGAATCCCTCCCTGGGATTCTCTGTCTGTTCCACCAAGTCAGATAGGGTGAGCACCTTATCTTAAATGTTGTCATGTAGCAGGACCCAGGAACCATGTCTTCTCAGTAGTAGTCTCTGCCATTGCCCCAGCAATTCAGACCCCCCCCCGCCACCTCTTTTCTAGCTTTCCATAAGACCTTAGAATGACTTATTCCCCCAGACATTGGGATCACGTAAAACTGGAGCCTTTTGATTGTGATTGCTTATGTATTGGAGACAGTTGTTTTAGGGCAGGGAGTTGTTTT
The DNA here is from genome assembly GCF_900518735.1 of Pseudonaja textilis. The sequence goes on from NW_020769378.1 coordinate 380,719, forward strand.
TTGACATATTCTTTTCTATTGTTTCTTTTATGTTTTATCATTGTTGGCATATGCCAACTCAGAGCTTTGGCACATAAGAATGGCAATTATTTAAGTTCCTTAAATAATGAAAAAAGATTACAGTTTAGAATACTATTAGTAACCAGGGAAGCTATTTCAACATTAAAATAATGTGAAGCCTATGGAGGAGACCATGGGCTGTTCCATGAAGGACATGTTGCTGTGATGACCCAGGGTGGGATACAAAATAACACAGTCACAAAAAAACAGGTGAAGCCCCTTTTATTCCTTCACTTTGCTTCCAAGCTCCAAATATCCTTGACTGGAGACAAAAAACTCCCACACGAGCAGTTACAAGAAGGAGGAAATGCCGTTTAACCTAAAAATGCCAATAAATTATAAAGAGTAAAAACAACACAAATCACACTGAAGCAATTAAGGGAACCAGGCGAGATAAGGGCTTGAAGACGTCCACAGATATCGGAACACACACTGGGAAGGATGGCAAACTCAGAGAGGAACTATAAACTAGAGATATTTCCATGCTTTGTTTCCAGCACTGGCCTGTACGCATGTCCGTCTTCTTATCCAGTTGTCACAGCTGCAGCCCATGAAGAGGATCAAGGCTCTCTTCTCCCCTGTAGACCACGTCTCTCCCTTATCCTTTCCTCCCTGCATGGCCTAGGATGGAGAGGGGATGGGCCTGGGTCCTCCTCTGCCTCTGCTCCTCCCCAGCCTCCTCCACACCCTCCGGAGCCACACTTCCACTCCCTGTCAGCTGTTCCTCCTCTCCCTCAGAGTCAGTCTCCACCAGGGGCATGACAGTTGCATTAATTCAGACTTGATAAAAGTCAGTCCTAGTGGCAGCTGTTATAGGCAATCCAGCATTATTGCTGGATTCCAGAAGATCCCTGGATTCTAACCCTTTTGTTAACAGAGGGCAATTGTCATGCAGATCAGATATATCTGCTAAATCCAGATGAGGAGCCCCCAGAATCAATACAGTGTGAATCAATACAATCATTGTGTCCTAGTTCAACTTCAGTTTATTGTTCCAAATCCTGGAAAAATAATCTTTTTCATCTAAGAGTTTCTAGAGCTGCAGTGCCAGTGTCCCTATCCAGCTTGCTTAATATGGAATACTGGATATCTGCCAATAGTTGTTAAAATCAATCAGCTGCAAAAATAGCTTCTTAAGCAAGTTCCTTACCACTATTCTTTTTAAGGTGGCAAAGAAATAGAGAGATCGTAATCATCTGAGGGATTGCAAGACAGTGGACAGAAGCCCTTATAAGTTAATTGTTGGCATGAGCATATTCATATGCCTCAGCTACTTAATAAGAAAACTGCAATCTGGACCACTCTAACAGTATTGAAGAGCATCTCTGGAAGTTTCCTTGAAAATGCAATCTATAGTTAGAAGCAACTATTTCTAATACAGCAAGTAAGCTCCATAAAGGACATAAAATATATTTGAGTACATGTTTTCATTTCTCATTTAAAAATGCTTTTGTTTTTTTCACCCTGTGTATGATCCAGTGTTGTAATGCTTTAATTAAACAGTTTTAATACCAAAATTGTTCTAAGCAGGTAAATTATCATGGCCTTTCTTGCTATTTTTTATTGTCTTGCCTTTGGCATAATAGTTAGTTACTATCAAGCCAGGCTATTGTAGGGATAAATGTTTGCATTTTGATTTATCCTATTAAAAATGTATAGCTCTTCCAAGGACATTACTGAAATGTCTCATATTCTTTCCATCTATTTTATGCGTTATCTTCTTTTGCTTGCCAAGGATTATCATTGTTTTCTAGTCCTTCGCTGCCCTCTGTGGCGCAGCGGTTAGAGTGCAGTACTGCAAGCTACTTCTGCAACCAGCTGCCTACAATTTGGCAGTTCAAATCCCACCAGGGTCAAGGTTGATTCAGCCTTCCATCCTTCTGAGGTGGGTAAAATGAGGACCCAGATTGTTGGGGGCAATATGCTGACTCTGTAAACCACTTAGAGAGGGCTGTAAAGTACTATAAAGTGGTATATAAGTCAAAGTGCTATTGCTATTGCTATAGTCAATGCCCAAAGTACAGGTAGTCCTTGACTTAAGACCACAATTGAGGCCAAAATTACTGAAGTTAAGTGAGACATTTGTTAAGTGATATTTGCCTCATTTTTCAAACTTTCTAGCCACTGTTGCTAAGTGAATCACTGCAGCTGATAAGTTAGTCACATGGTTGTTAAGTGAATCTGGCTTCCCCATTGACTTTGCTTGTCAGAAGGTGGCAAAATATGACCTTGGGACACAGCAGTGGTCATAAGTATGAACCAGTTGCTAAGCCTCTGGATTTTGATTACATGATCATGGGGGATGTTCAAAGGTTGTTGTTATATATTTGCATACTTACCTATGATGGGCTGGTCCATGGCGGTGGGAGATTTGAAGAGCCATCATTGGCCACAAGCTGCGAGCAGCCAGCTATAAAAAAGGCTGCCGCGGTTTCTCCGTGTTCAGATTCTAGAAGGAAATAAAGTAAGAAAAAGGTCAACTGGGGCTTGAGTCTCCTTTCCCGTGATGCAACACTGGCGACGAAGGTGGGATTCTGAGACAAAGGAGCCCAGTTGAGCATGTGGCAACAAGGACCGAAATGGCTGGGAACAACTCACCAACCACACCATTCAACCGGACAACTGAGGACTGGGAATCATACGTTGACCGATTCCTCATGTTCCTAGAAGGGAGCGACCTCCATGAAATATCCGAGAATAGAAAGAGAGCTGTTTTCCTCACCCATTGTGGTCCCGCAGTATTCAAAATGGCAAAGGCATTAGCGGCACCCACCAATGTAAAGACGATGGTGTGGACGGACCTAGAGAAATTACTGCAAGCCCACTACAAACCAACCATTTCATGCCTCCTCAAAAGACACGAGTTTTATCTGCGTGATCAAAAGGAAGAAGAGAGTATCAGAGATTTTGTTGCAGCACTAAGAGACATCAGCAGAGCATGCAAATTTCTAAACATGGATGAAGCCATGAGGGATCGCGTGGTCCTCGGATGAAAGGAGTGTACACTACAGGGTCGATTACTAACAGGACCTAAGATAACACTGAAAGAGGCAATAGAAGAAGCCACCACAGCTGAAGCCACACAGAAATTGACAGCCACAATGCGACAAATGAATAAAATACCAAAGGAAACCAAAAAAGCCACTGATCAAACGCACAATAAGACACCAGAGGAAACTCAAAAACTCACCACCACAACACACCATGAAGACATCGAATTCCTATCAGAAGACAAAGAGGAAGAAGAAGAGGTAAATCAACTTTGGTCGGAAAAAGGTAGAAGGGAGCAAAATGAAAGAAGGTCAGAATTTCGTTGTGCCGGGTGTGGAGAAAACCATCCACATTCTGAATGCCATTTCTTCTATGCTATTTGCAGATATTGTGAACGGTGGGGACACATAGCTAGGGCATGCCAAACAAGAAATAATGATGGCCCTAGACAAAGATGGAACACCCCCACCCCAGAGAGAGGGAAAGGCAAATAGGGAGCCGTTGGAGTCAAGAGAACAGAAACAAGCGAGGAAAAGAAGCAAACAGAAAAGAGGAAACACATCAAACAATAACCATTGGGCACTCAAACTCAACTAGGGAAAAAAGGGTACATGTACAAGTCACCACAGAAGGCCAGCCATGTGAGATGGAGGTGGACTCAGGCTCGTATTTATCAATGGTATCGTGGAATATCCTAAAAGGACTAATACCTGATATAAACAAGAGAGAGCTCAAAATACAAAAACTCACACTAAAGGACTACCAGGGAAACAGAATTCCTGTAGCAGGTACCGGACACTTCAAAGTTAAATTCAAAAAACACACTGAAGTCCTCACATTAACAATAGTCGACCAGGATCGACCCAGCCTATTGGGACTCGAATGGTTTGCACCATTAGGAATTGAAGTAACTAGAATAAACAGCATTACTGAGACAGACTGGGAAGAAGACCTGATGAAAGAATTCCAGGACATCTTCAACGGAGAACTGGGCAAGTACTGAGGGTCCCTATCTCATTTAATTTAAATCCAAGTATAGACTATATAAGACTAAAGTCGAGGTGAGTCCCTTTCACGTTAAAACCAAAAATTGATGAACAATTAGATAAACTTATCGCACAAGGGGTCTTAGAACCAATAGACCACGCAAGGTGGGAAACCCTAATTATTACCCCATTAAACGAGATGGGTCAGTACGTATCTGCAGGGACTACAAAGCAACCCTTAACCATGCACTACAGCAAAGCGCATACCCAGTTCTGGTGGTACAGCACCTATTACATTCTATAGGTGGAGGTAAAATCTTCACAAAATTGGACCTTGCGCAAGCCTACCTACCTAAGTAAAAGAATTGACAAAACAAGCCCTAACAACTACACAACAACCAATACTAACATTAGTCCTGATCGGAAGTTGCAAACATGTACCTGAACCCATAGAAGAAGAAAACAACCTGGGGAGACTGGAGCAGGCTTTGAAGAACCATCAGGAAGCCATTCCTGGTGGGAGTGGCCAAGCCGACTCAACCAGCCAGGAAAGGCCTGGCGGGAGCGGCATGGCCGACTCTACCTTCCAGGAGGTTCCACGGGAAAGGATGGGAGAAACAGCAACACTGTCTGAACAGGTCAGAGGTGAACTCATGACTGAGTTGCGCAGGTCCAGTCAGAACCATTACGTGACTACGTAATATAGGCGGGGCCCGGATTGGTTAGACTGGACCACATGGGGAGAGGTGTTATATATTTGCATACTTACCTATGATGGGTTGGTCCATGGCGGTGGGAGATTTGAAGGGACATCATCGGCCACAAGCTGCGAGCAGCTGGCTATCAAAAAGGCTGCCATGGTTTCTCCGTGTTCAGATTCTAGAAGGAAATAAAGTAAGAAAAAGGTCAACTGGGGCTCGAGTCTCCTTTCCCGCGATGCAACAGTTGTAACTTTGAATGGTCACTATATGGACTGTTATAAGTCAAGGACTACCCATATGTGTGATTCTGTTTATTACCTATATTTAGTCCTTGATTATTTTTCTTGCAGTTTGTGTTTTTTTTAATTTTAAAAAAATGAAATACAATGATTTTCTTACTCTTGCTTTTCCTCTGTTCAACTTTCACATCTGTGCTTTTACCAGCAGAAAAAAACTATCGCTTTTAGCATTTCGGATTTCAGGCATTCTGAAATGTCCTTATCTCTGTGATCTTGTCTGAGGTTTTCATTGCCTTTCTCTATAGAATTTAGCTTTTCTTCTGCAGTACATAAATAAACTATAAAGAAAATTAAGGAGACTTGGGACATCAGTGATAGCACTGCCTGAGTTAAGCTTAAGAAATGTCACCAAGAGTTTTTAACTGCAAAGTGGTACTTGCCTTAAATTAAACTGCAGTATCAGCTCCTAAACATGACAAGCTTTGAAATGTTATAGTCTGGTTGAGAGGTTTTAGAAATATTTATATAGTAGTATATGTCACCTGAATATTTATCAACCTAATAACTGGCTCTCCCTCTGTGAGCCAGTTACCTTGTAGTGCCCATTGGCTTCTAGACATGCTAAAATAAACTTGGTGACAGAGTTCAGGTTTAGAATAGACCTTTGCTGTATCTACCTGACCTGTCCTAGACTGTGGAAACAGCCCTGAGTTTTGATTTAGAGTTGGAATGAGATTGAGACTTTGGATCAGGATTTCCTCCTTAGAAACCCTCTCTGCTCAGATCATCTAACTTGAGAAAGTATGTGTGACAATCCTCTGCTTGGGCCAGAGTAAATCCCCCAGCAGTGAGACATTTGGAATTAAATTTATTTGTTCCGATATTATAGCACAAATGTGCAGTCTAATTTAGTGTTTGACAACTTTTAAGACATGGTGACTTCAACTTCCAGAATGCTGAGCATTGAAGTCCACATGTATTAAAGTTGTCCAGCTTGAGGAACACTGGCTTAATTTTCAAAATTATTCCTTTCCTCTACCTTAAGTTTAAACTGTTGTGAAAGAAGCAGCAGCAAAATATATTTCTTCTTTAATTAAATATTACTAATTCTCAAGCATTTCCATTGTAATTGGAAAAGGCTCCCAATAGAGTCTTGCTGTCTAATGCTAAGTTCTCCCTTGCAATCAACCATACCGGCCCTGCTGTGAGAAGTTCCAAGAGAAAAAAACACGATGAAGGAATGTTAATAACTTTATGAATTTATAATGCCTGTTGCAATTTTCATGAATTAGGAGCTGCTCTCCTTAATTTGCACATTATATGGTTCATATTGTTTTCTGATTTGTTTTGTTAAAAAAGACCTGTCTTGTTTCATTCTGGAAGAAACAGAATTTAACAGATTTAACATATACATACATACATATATACAAACATACATATATACATACACACACACACGCGCACACACACACAAGAGTGAGCAACAAGGAGAAATATTAAAATAATAAAACATGTTTGTTGAACAAAATATTCCAGGAGTCAAAATACTTGCTGAATTAATGAAACTCACAAAATGATATCTGTTAGAACTGTGTGATGCTTTGGATTTAGTTTCAAAAAGGGTTGTAGCAGTGCAAATATAGCACTTGCCTGCATCTGTTTAAAGCAGCTGTGTCTTTTCCCTGATTGCCTTTCTCAGCTGTGTGATCCTTGGAAAAGATTAAGTTGCTTTAAAGAGTTTAGATAGATATTTGATTAGTGGCCCTGGGCATTTGGAAGCAAGTTTTAGAAACTGAACCTGAAGTACTACACAGTCCTGCCATTTATCTGCGTATTCATATATTGTAATTATTCTGCAACACAGGCAGCCATAGTGAATTCCTAGCCATTTGTGAATTCCTGTTATAATAGGCTGCATTTTTTCTTTACATTTATTGTTTTATCATAGAAAATAAAATATGAAACAGTAAAACAAACAAAATTAAAGAAAACAAAAACTTACATTCAACCATAACAACAACAAAAAAAGAAAAAAATAGTGTACAAAAAAGGAGGAAAAAAATGACCAATTAAATTTAGCATTTAACATGTAGGATCCATCCTGGCTGGCTGCTGAAAGAAAAGAAAAGGCAATAAATTCTCCTCCCCTTTTACTTGCATGCATTGTATGTATTATATTTAGCACGTAGAAAGTCCATAAACAGTTTCCAGTCTCTTATAAAGCTGTCTAGTCCATTATCTCTAATCAGAGCAGTTAATTTCACCATCTCTGCTAATTCAGTCAGTTTCAAAATCCTCTCTTTATCAGCTGGCATCTCTTTCCAGTGATATTCCTTCACATGATGATGGCTGCGAGGATTGTTATTTGCCACAGTAAATAACATTTAAAGAGTATATGGTAAAATGGGCAAAAAATGTTGGGCATAATATAATGCTAGATAAATTGGAGAATGTATAGACAAAGGGACTAAAATTTACATTAAAATATACTTTGAAAGATAAGAGGCTGCATTTTTAATAACAAGAACCCAATCACACGAAAGAAAATGAGAAAAGAGCTGACATTTGCAGAAGTTGAAATGAACTATTCCTCTGAAAAATAGTACATCTAAGATTGTTCGATGCAGCATGATTCTTAAACTTAGGAAATCATTTCCCATCAAAGATTCATTGATCCAGCAAATCCATGAGACTTGTTTTTATTATTTTAGGGTTATTTGTGATCTTACCTTCAAAAATAACATCCCCGGGATAATTTATAAGCACCAGCTGTTTCTGGAGAGAAGAATGGTAGTGTGCTACCATCTATTTTTTTTTTTCTGTTTGTGTCTAGTCTATCAGGTTAACCCTGAAAACAGGAAGTGTGTCCAGGAAAAGTAACTATTCAGTGTTTTCATCCAATATAATTGCAATCTAAAAGATTTAAATAGTATTTGAATATTTTAAAAGCCAGAATAGAGAATTATCACTTGACATTGAAAGCATGCAATTTAGCACCACTGTTATTTTCTTCCTATGAGTGTATAACACAAATTATTGACAGCAGAGGAGAACTTCAGTGTGAAGTTATTTACCCATACATTGTTCAAAATGATTTTCAGGCTTTCTTTTAATATACAAAGAGAATGAAAGAGCCTTGTTTAACATTGTTTCTGCCTCCTATCAGTATCTTGAAAATTTCTTACCTTGAATATTAAAATAAATTAACTTTCCCTAGCTTGATTCTGGGATAACAACTCTCCATACTTGCAATCTCCCAGGGGAAAACATTCAAATATGAGTAAGGCTGGCATGGATTTGTTGGCATGAATATCTTCACATGAATTTTGTCCTTTCTTCTTTTATGATTTGAAGTGAAATTAAATATTAAAATAAAAATAGCAAGAAAGCATAGTAATATTATGAATAAATAGCAAAGATAGAAACAAAAAACTGGCTCATTCACCACAATAAATGATTAGACAAAGTTAAAAAATGTGAACTCCATATAGTAGTAAATATATAAATTATAGTATATGATCTCAGTTATAATAAATATGCAGCTAAAATGTCCTACGTAAGAAAGTATTTCCATCGTTAGGTTGCAGTTACAGAAAAGGCTCAGCTCTTTGAATGAAAAGATCAAACTATGGTTTTATTACTTATTAACAGTATTTTTTATACTGTCCATACTACCATATCCTAAATAGTGTACAGAAATAGAAAACATTTCTATTATTTTAGAAAGCTACTAAAAATAAAAAAGCTGTCCCTCAGGCAAAATATAATAAATATTCCAACATATAGAAGATAAATCTCAAAACGTATATATAAAGCAAGGATCAGCAGCTGACCAGTCATAGTCAATCTTTGAAAGCTGATTTTTTTCAAAGCATTATGAAATGTTGGTTGAAATGATGCCAGCTGCATCTTAAAAGTGAGAGGTAGAGGTTACATTGCTCCAAAAAGTTAAGGATACATTAGAGAAGGCCTGCCTTATGATTTATAATCACCTTATCTCCTGTAAAGACAGAAGCCTGGGAAAGGCTTTTTTTAGATGATCTAAGAGAGTCAATTTGCTGTAGTGGTTAAAAGCACTGGATTAAAAACTGAGAGTTATGTGAGTTCTACTCCTGCCTTAGGCACATTAGCTAGCCTTTGGTCCGTTATACTCTCTCAGTCCTAGGAATATAGTCCTGACAACTTTCGTCTAAAAATGTTGTCGAGAAAACTGCATGGGCTTGTTCGTACAGTGACTAGGAGTTCGGTTGATTTGATGGACAATAACAAAAACATCAGTGGACCTAACAGAATGTTAATAATTTTGGAGAAGACAGTATCTAATGCACCCCCAAACAACAATAGAAATGGATTTGAATGCAATAACAGCACTTTAAATTGGATTTGGAAGCCTATGAGTAGCTAGTGAAACAAATGAATCAGTGCTATACTGTGCTATGAGCACCCTGGCTACTATATACTTTGTATCAATTGTAGATTTCAGGCCATCTTCAAAGGCACCCCATAGAGCAGGGATCTCCAACTTTGGCAAGAATTCTGGGAGTTGAAGTCCGCCAGGCTTAAAGTTGCCATGGTTGGAGACCCCTGCCATAGAGAGTATGTTGTAGTAGTTAATCTGCATAGCAATGAGAGCATGAGTGACCATAACCAGGACTCCAGACCAAGGTTCAGCTGAACGTGGACACTAATCTAAGTTGGGCTAAGGTTCTACCTGCTGCTCCAGCAAGAAACACCAATCCAAAAGAACCCTCAAGTAACTGTCCTGCTTCTCTTGAAGGGGCTCAATGTTATATGAAGCTATCATTAGAGTTGATGTTTCTAGATAGCCCAGATGTTTATGGGCGAGCATTTTCAATGTCTTCCTAGAGTTTAATCTAAGCTTCCTTGGTATTCTTTTTTCATTCTTTTCCTAGAGTTTGGTTGCCTTGGATTCTATCACTGTAAGTGAAGACCAAATAAGACCATCACTTGAAAAACGTTTGGAGGGGATTATCAGCGGAGCTGCTTTATTGGCAGATTCCTCCTGTACTCGTGATGTTCACCGTGAGCGCATCATCACTGAGTGTAATGCCATCCGCCAAGCTCTACAAGACCTTCTTTCAGAGTACATGAATAATGTAAGTCAGTGATTTTTTTTTTTTAAAAAAATAAAATCTGCATATTTTCTACATTGTCTCCAAAGAAAAGTTAATCCAATAGTTACTGACATCCTTTATTTAGTACTGATTTTCAAACAATTCTTGCCATTTTGTATTTATGGAAAGTTGGCAAATGATTTGAAAGGTCCTGTTATGCTATCTTTCTTTTTATTTCAATTATGCAACTTTTATAAATGGGAGAGGAAATTTTTTTGGGATCTGCTATAATAGAAAGTACAGTAACATATGTAGGCACACAGAATCATGGTAAGGATCATTTTTTTTTTCATTTTTACCTTTCATCCAGATCATTATTGGAATATGGATCCAAATATGTTTCAAGGAAGGTGATGCAGAACAGGAAATTTTTCTATTCCCACCATCTAATGGAGGAGTTATTAGATAGGAATTTGTGCTTAGGGAGCTTGTATAAGAGGAATTCATCCATTATCCATGGGTGCCCTACATATAGAGCTATAGGTTTGGGGCTCTGTTCTGACAGTCCAAAGGACAGATGACCATTGGAGCAGAATTAGTCACTGTAATGCTATTCATCCTGGTTACTTATTCCCTCTGTAGTCCTTCAGATCTGAAAATGCCTGGAGTCCCTTTAGATTGAAATGATTTCTATAATCCCTTGACAATCACATTATGACAATAAACCAGCAGAACAGAACACAAATCATTTTTATTTTAGCCTTCCAGTTTTATTAAAAGATATAATGAAGGTCTCTAACATTATTTTTATTTTTTCCTTCGAGTCAGTCTTGACTCCTGGCAAGTATATGGATATGTCCCTGTAGTGTTCTAGGCAATATTTTTCATTTAAAGGTAAGAATAATGCAGCATTCTAATGCTTTGTGCAATACTCTGGTCTGCACGATACAACCAGAATCCAGATTGATTTTCCACTTGAAAAGCATGAATTCTGCAGGTTTCAAATGCCAACTTAGCAACAGCATGTTTTGCTTTCAGATTGTTATTTGCCAGGGCTTTTCCATAAAAAAATCTGGTCACCCAGAAAAGAATTGATTAGAAGTTTGCAGCACCTGTCTTCTTAGAAGTGACAAAATTGCAACACAGGATCTCATGATTCCCTGTTGTCAAATTGATAGAGGCAAGTTCTCCCTGCATATACAGTAGATTCTGAAACTTGCTCTCCCAAACACTAATGGTAGAACGATGTCAAGGCTCTGTGGAATGTATTTATTGTGAGCTGATTGAGATCCTGGACTGGTTTGAAACAGATTTTAACTAGGTCCCTGTATTCTAGTTGGCAGTTTGATGTATTTGATTTGCAGCCCTATATTAAGGATCCTTTGTCTAAGAGCTATCATAACTTGAACTTGTCCCAGTGTCAGAAAAGCTTCACAGGCAAAACTGTCATGCTGAACTTGGTCTTCAGTTTGCTGTTTTTGGGTGGAGTGGAATTTGTCCAGCAAGATGTAAGAGTGGACCAGACATGGTGCTGAAGATAAATCTAAAGCCAGTCTTTGAAAATATTTAGCCAGGCCTTTTTCTCAACACGCAATAGCCATGTATCCAGCATAGGGCTATGTTAGGCATGTAGTTTGCTGCTTGGAATAATTTCTTTTGTAAGAAATTAATTTGTACATTCTGGGCCAACAGTTTGCCCTTAAAACATTGAAGAAAACTGAGATATATTTGGTACTTCTAGCATGCTGGCTAGGAATTCTGGGAATTTAAGAGGTTTTTTGTAATTAATTTGCAGTAAGAAACCTTTGCAAAAGTGGGATAGGACTCTTCTTGGTTTTACTGGTGACTGTAGAAGGATTGTTTCAACGTGGGATCTGTTTGTCAGTTTCAGGGTATAGTGTTCTATTTAAACCACTATGTTTGTGCATGTTAATGAAATATATTTCTTGTTAAAAATCATACTCCCATATGCTACTCTTTGTATTCAGAGATGGTGGAATTTATTAACACAAGTGAATTTCATAGGCACTGATTATTTACTTTAATAATGTACAAATACTATGTATTTTCTAAAATGTTACTCAAACGTTTACTTATGAGAAATGGCAGATGGAGAATTAAGTAAGAATTAACAATCTTCCAGGCAATCTGTTTGGTTTGTTTCTTCACATAGGCAAATTCTTATCAAAACAGAGATTTGGTAGGTTAAAAATATGGCCTTGTGGGTTTATTGTATCTGATGTAGGTATAGAAATTCCTGTAATGTTGTTTTCAGATACTACAAAATTCATCTCTCATAGTCCCATGTTACTTAATGCAACCTAGTCTAATGCCATTTACTTTATTTAAAGTATTAAATGTGTTATTTATATATTCATTGATATTTATTTATTTATTTAGAGCAATGAGCAACAAGCTCATCACAGAGTAAAAGCTACATGAATCAAGGAAGGGATTTCATTTTATGCAACCCACGTGAAAAATTGCATTGTGCTTTGGATTATACTGCTGCACACCCAAAATTCAAGTGCATTAGCCCTAAAATGTTCTTCTGAATTAGCATAATGGTTCCAAATGCCAACATTATCCACAGATGGTGTTCCATGTAGAAACAAGATTATATACATTGCTATAGAATTATTGCAACCCCACTTCCATCTATCTACTGGCCTCGTTATGTTGGACTAAACTTTTATTGTTGGTTCTGAGCTTGAGGGAGGGGTCAAGCATGTCATCAATGCTGAGTCCCTTCTCACCCACAAGAGGTCTAAATCCAACCCACCTTGAATTCTGTTGACTCTTACCTACCACCAATTTGCCTCTGCAACATTTCAGGGTTGAGATTCTTGTAGAGTGTGTTAGCATGCCATAAATCTGTATTCATTTGAACAGCCTCAGCCCCTGATTTCTTGCACCTGATGTCAACATTTTTATGGATTGTCTGACAGCATACAAGTGATCTGCTTTAAGTGATATCTAATGTATATTTCATTGGAAAAGGCAGTGATGCTAGAGATAGTTAGTGGACAAAGAAGAAGGGGCAAGCAAAGAACATGCTGGCTTGATAACATCAAATCTGATGCACAGTTGAACATACAACAATTGACAGGGTAGCATGGAAAGTGCTTGCCTATAATGTTTCCAAGAGTTGATTAAAAACAATAAAAATGTATATTTAGATGCTATTTGTACAAAAAGTGACAGAATCATAAATGGACATAATTGAGTAAACACTAAGAAGACAACATGGAGTTATTTTAGGGTTATTTCTCTGCAACATTTCAGGGTTGATCTAATTTCCATTTTCACGTGGGCTCACAGAACATATTTCCTAACAAAGGACAATATAGCAGTGGGCCTTTTCTGCTGTGGTCCCTGCTCTAAGGAATCTTCTCTTCCCCGAATTGAGGTTGGCTTCATCACTGTTGAGCTTCTGGAGGTCTCTTTAGACTTTGCAAACCTGGGGACCCTGGGGGATGGGTGGCACTATTATTTTTAACAAATCTTTGCCTATTATCTTTGTTTGAGTTTGGTTTTTATACTTTTTAATCTATTTATTAACTGTTTTAGTTGTATTTTATGCCACTCAGAGTCACTTATTTGTGAGATGGGCAGCTGTATAAATTGAATAAATAAATAGTGCTGAAAATATTCACTCTATTTTTGTATTTTTAGAAATAATATTAGACATCCTCATACAAAATGATAATAATTACATTGCATGTTACTGGGACTGAGACTGAGCTTTGTATGATTTAATACCTTGACTATGTTCCATTTTTTGTTTCTATTATATATTTTTATTTCAAGCAAGAAAATCTTCTCCTTTTGCCCTTTTTAGCACTCCCTATACAACAAGCAAATTTTAAAAAGCATCATATATTATAAATAAATATGGAATTATATCTCCTGTAATATCCAAGAGTATCGTTATTCCTCCTGAGAAGCTTTCTAGAGATATGGAAATTTAATATCCAAATAGGATAATTAGTATTATAGGATAACTAGGACTGCAGAAGAAACAATTACTACCAACCTACCTTCAATCGAGGACCTGTATCCTGCATGAGTCAAAAAGAAGGCTGTGAAAACATTTAGACTCCTCACATCCCAGATTTCAAAACGACGCTATAGAGCACTGCACTTCAGAACAACCAGACACAAGAACAGTTTTTCCCCGAAAGCCATCACTCTGCTAAGCAAATAATTCCCTGCTTTTATCCTTACAATTTATATTAACTGTTTCCTAGTATGATTTGATTGCCTATTTGTACCCTATGACTATATTAAGCGTTGTACCTTATGACTCTTGATGAATGTATCTTTTCTTTTTATGTACACTTAGAGCATATGCACCAAGACAAATTCCTTGCATGTCTAATCACACTTGGCCAATAAAAAATTAATTAACTAATTAATTCATATCTAAATAGCAAAAATCTTGTGAATCTATTTCTGGGGTTATATAGAAGCAGAAGAAACAGCCCGTTAGAAATTCCTAAGATACAATTCTGAACATTACAAAGGAGAACATTTAGCTACATAATCACAAGATATACCTTAATGATTCATTTAGGAATATTTCTTCTGTTCCCCTTGGTTAACCAGAGCTTGCTTAGCAGAATTTGTTCCAATAAAATAGTCTGAACTAGGACTGAGTTACTGCACTGCAGATAATATTATAGCTGAAGCTAAACTAGTCTAAATAAAATGCCTTGCAATGATAAACCCATTTCATTTTTTAATTTGATTTATATCTTTCCTTCTATCCTCCTGAACACCAAAAGTGCCTAACAGTGGCTGAAATATAACAACAAAAGCTAAAAAATAATGTTAATGACAATTAAGATTGAAGGTCTGATGAAAGATACATGTTTATGCTGTTGTAAAGGCAGAGAGAGCAGTGATTAAACATGATTTCTTTGGGACCAGATGTTATCAATTGGGAGCGGTGCCAATGAAATATCTCATGCAATCTTAAAGGCCAGATGGATTTGTAGCAAGAGAGGGACTCTTGGAGATAATCAGTCTTTAATTTACCAATATAAAAACTAAAAAGTTAAATAGAGACTGAAAAATATTGAGCAACAAAGGTTTGGTGGCTTCATTTTGTAACAGCTTCTGGAAACCATAGCCAGTCCCTAGACTAAGGCATGTTGCCTTAGTCAGTTGGAGGTTTAATCAAGATGTGGTAACTTGTTTCTGTTGTAATGATGAGGCAGTCAAGTTGTTTGATCATGAAGAACTGAATCATGATGATCTTTATTGGAGTCTAGTCTTGCATTTATATACATTTTTAATTATCCTCCATCACTGGTTAACTTTGGTTACTGCTTAACTTTCGTTACTGTTTAGCACAGTAATTCATACAATTAATTATCTCTAGTTAAAGTCTAACATATGTTTACTTCCTCTCTCTAATCCTCCTTTAGATTAGTGACTTTGTTTACCTGAGTTGTATTTGCTTGGAAACATTCTTTATCTGAGGTTTGCCGTCCGAGATTGGAACATTCCTGCAATTACAACTCTACAGTTTCTAAATCTGACCAGTTCAGGAACAATTGCAGCTGGCACATTTCAAGTAATTGTGTGATTGTGCTTTTTGCCATAATTGCAACCTTCATTCTGACAGCTGGAAATCAAGGTGCCCTCTCAAATGGCACAAGAGCCATCCCACCCACCGCAGACTGAAACCTGACCCTCAAGTCCAGTTTCTCTTGCTGAAAGGCACTCCATCTTGTTAAGATTTCATTTCAGCTTCACCCAACCCATTATTAAGCTTAAACAACACTGAAGGGACTGAAAAGAAAAAAAAATACCATCTATCTGTTGGTGTGTACTAAGCACAAAACAACAGTGTTCTTAAAAAAACAAACCCTGAAAAAGGAGGGGAAATGGATGGTGGGCTATGCTTTAGTAATCCAACTTTTAACATCATGTAGTAGAAACCCTTAAGTGGATTTTTGGGGGTCTTGTTTTTCTTTCCTTTTTTGTTTTTCTGGCTTCTATCTTTTTTAGTTCATGGATTGTTAAGGATTTTTTCATTTAATTATATTATTTCCACACATCTTGGTATTTAGCTTATATTTTGCATTCTTCTACAAATAAAGATTTATTTTTAAAAACAGTAAAAATATGGAATGGTACACATTATGAATTCAAAACAGAACAAAATTATGCAATTAAATTATTCTACAAACCGAGGAATGTAAACAATTATTTTTGTAATAGATAAGCATATGTTGAATATATGAAATACGTAACATGGCTATTAATGGATAAAACTGAATTTGAAATGAGGTAATACATTTGATAATATTAGTTAATACCTTTTTTTGTATTCAATGAATACCTCTATGCATCCTAAAAGCAGTCAATAACCAGTGGGAAATGTGTGTTCAGATTTTGAATTCTGTATATTAGTTTTAATGATGTTTATTTTTTTACAATAATTTTTAGAGATATTTTGAAACATTAAGCTTTTCAAGTATAGGTGAAGAGTAAAAATGTTAATCCAGGTTTATTTTCAGTCACTGACCCAAATTTTATTAAAGAGCAAACCAAACTCTGTACTAGGCAATGTGACATTCACAGTAAATAAAGTATGTAGTTGTGCATAAACTACTTTGCTGTCAACAACAGGTTACAAATGCAAACTCTGCAACACCAAAAATTATCCTGGTGTCTTTATTTGCCCAAAGAAGCTGCACATAGGATTCTGCTGCCCAACCTGGAAAGGAGCTAAGAAGAAGGTTACTAATAATGACTTTGGTATAGTCCGTTTGTAATTCCGTGTTAGGGATTCTTTGTTTAAGAGCTACCATTGCATGCTCTTGTCTCAGGAACATAAGCATCTCATCTGATAACTCCAATTCATGCACAGGTAGTTCTTGTTTAGCAACCACAATTGGGGTTGGCGCAGTGGTTACTAAATGAAATCTTGACTGTGCTTATGGTCTTATTTCAGCTTTTGTTTGCTTTACAGACCTGTTGAAGGGGGTGAATGGGAGGACTGGTTGCAGACTTACTTTTCATGACCTTATGCACTTATAGTAACCTTATAGTTACCTTATAGTAACTTCAAATGGTCGCTAAATGAGGCAGTCACTAAACAAGGACCACCTGTAGTTTGCCACTCGTTTGGCATTTCTAAAAGTAGTACAGTTTATCACACAAGGTAAGCCGTACCATACCTTGGATCTATGCAAATATTGGAATGCACACAGCCATAACCATGTTTCTCTCTTTTTTTAAAAAAATAAATCCTCCCTCCAAATGTAACAGCACCATTAGAGTCACACATTTTGCTGCTGAAATGCTAAGCATTCAGAACAGCCTGGGAGTTATGAGTGTATCATTCCTCTGAATTACGTAGCACAAAACCCGAGCACTGTAAAGACCTGCTTTAGTTATGTGTCCTTTGAGGATTCCGCAGAATTTCTTTTTTTTTTGAAGCCTTTTGCAAAATGCAGGACCTTTGAGTTCTTGGAGTTAATTTGCCCTCTACCCTACAGATAGAGGCGGCGGGTGGGGGGGAGAGGTCTGGCCGCCCTTCTAAGGCATACCAATGCCTGCGGATAGTCTGACAGCATTATTTGCATAAAGCAGGACAAATCTGTTAGCCACTTTGGGGCAAGTGGAACTCCTCCTTGCTTAAGGCCTTTGCTGCTTCATCAATATAGTAGTTATAAAATTGTAGGGCTGAAATACAGTGCCTTAGTGGGTTGGCACTGTGTGTGAGAGGTGCCTGGCTATAGTGCTTCCCATTCTCAAAGTGGTGTTCTTATGAGGTATCAATTATAGATGCCTTGAGTTTATTCCAAGGGATTGTTCTACAGATGGAGTCAAAAAAGCCAGCTTGAGCTCTACAAAGGGACCAGAAAGGGCTGATTGAGGTGGTTGAATATATTTTTCGATCAGATCACAATCCTGGATCGAATATGGAGCAGCCGCCCCAAAGTCTTAACTGTTCCTCCAGCAGCAGGTTCTCTCTCTCTCTTTTTAGAATAGAATATAATTCTTTATTGGCCAGGGGTGATTGGACACACAAGGAATTCGTCTTGGTGCAAATACTCTCAGTGAACATAAAAGAAAAAAGATACATTCGTCAAGAATCATCAGATACAACACTTGATAATGTCATAGGGTATAATAAGCAATCCAATCATACTAGGAAACAGTCAATATCAATTGTAAGGATACAAGCGACAAAGTTACAGTCATACAGTCACAAGTGGGAGGGGGTGGGTGATCAGGAGTGATGAGGAGGTTAATAGTAATAGTAGTGCAGATTTTGTTGGACAGTGTTGAGGGAATTATTTGTTTAGCCGAGTGATGGCATTCGGGGGAAAAACTGTCCTTGTGTCTAGTTGTTCTGGTGTGTAGTGCTCTATAGCATCGTTTTGAGGGTAGGAGTTGAAACAGTCTAGCCAGTCCAAAAGTTTCCAATAAAGGTATCTAGCATAGATCTCATTAATTAATCTGATTAATTATGCTAAGCAGGCTCATTGGGTGGTTTTCAGGATGGTGGACTATCTTTCCCTTCTTTCAGATAATTATGGCTGAGCCCTAGTGGAGCATTTTTCTGGGTTTTCATTGCCTAATTAGTTAATATACTTCAGCAACTGAAACTGGTGTCACTTTGGCAGAGGTTGTTCTCCTTAATCAAGCTAGGCAATTACTGTATGGCAACTTTACTGCCTGTGGACTTCAACTCCCAGAATTCCTGAGCCAGCCATGTTGGCGCAGGAAGTTTGGAAGTTGGACTCTACAAGTGCAGAGGTGGTATTCAGCAGGTTCTGACCAGTTCTGGAGAATCGGTTGCGGAAATTCTGAGTAGTTTGGAGAACCAGCAAATACCACCTCTGACTGGCCCCGCCCCCATCTATTCCCTGCCTCCCGAGTCCCAGCTGATAGGCTAGGTCTTCTTTTGTTGCCCTGCACAGGAGAATGGAGCTGGAAAGCAGGTTAGTGGGGTGGAGAGGGAATGGAGATTTTACAGTTTCCTTCCCTTGCCACGCCCACCAAGCCACGCCCACAGAACCGGCAGTAAAAATTTTTGAATCCCATCATTGCACAGGTGGTAAAGTTGCCATAGTTGCCCATCCTTGTCCTAAAAATCATTATCCCAATTTTGTAAGTTTTCCTCTGTAACTAAAGCTTGAAAATAACCTTGCCAGATTGTTGCTGGGATAAAGCACTCCAGGGGAGCCGTGGGCAGTTTTTAATCCTTTTGCAGCTAAATGCCAACACTTGGCAGGATCCCTTTCACGGGACTGCTATTATCAGCTGTGTTGAGGGTGGGTTTTTGATTTTTTTTCTTTGTACCGCCTCTCTCTTTATAGTAGTAATTAAGACTGAAAATGTTTGAATGACTTCTAGGTATCTTGAATCCTAGTGAAGGAGGATTCCCTTTCATGACTGTGCTGTTATCATTGCAGGAATGGTTTTTTTCCCCCAAATATTGAGATTGTGTCTGAATGCTTTGAAAGTTAATGAAGTTTGCAGAAAAGCAACTGCTTGAGTCAGTGCCAGCTCCAGAGGTGGTATTCAGCCAGTTCTGACAAGTTCTGGAGAACTGGTAGTGAAAATTTTGAGTAGTTTGGAGAACCAGCAAATACCACCTCTGACTGGCCCTGACCCCCTCTATTCTCTGCCTCCTGAGTCCCAGCTGATCGGTTGGGTCTTCTTTTCTTGCCCTGCATAGGAGAAAGGAGCTGGAAAGCAGGTTTGTGGGGTGGGGTAGGAATGGAGATTTTGCAGTATCCTTCCCCTGCCACACCCACCAAGCCATGCCCACTGAACCAGTACTAAAAAAATGTGAATACCACCACTGGCCAGCTCATAAATAAAATTTCTTCAAAAGTGATACTAAAAGTAGCAGTAAACAACACTAATCAGTACAGGTAGTCCTCAACTTACGACAGTTCATTTAGTGACCAAAATGAGAATGGCACTGAAAAATGTGACTTATAACTGTTTTTCACACTTACAACTATTGCAGCGTCCCTACGTGTCACATGATCAAAATCCAGACACTTGGCAACTAATTTATATTTATGACCTTTGCACCATCCCGGAGTCATGTGGTCACCTTTTGCGACTTTCTGACAAGCAAAGTCAATGGGGAAACCAGATTCACTGAACAACCATGTTATTAACTTAATAACTGTGTTGATTCACTTAACAGCTGTGGCAAGAAAGGTTGTTAAATGGGGCAAAATTCACTTAATAACTGTCTTGCTTAGCAACAGAAACTCTAGGCTCAATTGTGGTTGTGGGTCAAGGACTACCTCTTGCCATAGCTGTATGAAGTATATTTATTTTATTTATTTATTTTTATGTATTTATTTGATCTGTCAATCGCTTCCATGATAATAGGTATAAGCATAAACATGAGTAAGAATACGGGAAATAGGTATGAATAAATGGGGACAATAGGACAGGGACGGTAGGCCCAATTGTACGCTTATGCACGCCCCTCTTAGGAAGGGGAAGAGGTAAATAGTGGATAGTTTGAGATTAAAGGAGTGGGGGTTGGAGGATGTAACAAAAGAGTCAGGTAGTGTTATTATCGCTATCATTTACCAATGGTTTACATTTAATCTAAGCTGATTTTTTAACTCTCTTTGACTATATACTGAAGTCATATGAGTACACTATGAGTCTTGGGTTTTTTTTTGTCCTTCCACAGAAAAAATTGTTGGTTACCAGCCTCATCAGCCAAGAGGGAAATAATAGCTAGCTTTATTTCTTGCCATCCCCTCCTGCTCCCGACTGAGTCCCTTATTCTCTTCTTTTTCCTCCCCCAGGGGAGTGTTTCCACCTCCTCTTTGATGGGGAATAGGATGTGGGAGGGTGCAAGGAGGATAAACGTTGGGCAACTGGGGGAGGCAGGCTGTGGCTGCTTCAGTTCTGCCTACGATGACTCAAGTAGAACTGCTCCTTGTTTTATTTTTAGACATAATTGCTTGTGAAAATTCAGCCTGACATTTATTTCATTCAAGTCATCTTAATATTCAAACATGTGAAGTTATAGAATGAGAATTTAAGCTACCTCCTGCTCATAAATGAAGTGATATTTAAAAACTTATATATGGGGCTGAAAAAAATTGAGAAAGGAAATTAAAGGTTTTCCCTTCTGTTCCTCACTAAATAGTTCTCAGCCAACAATTTCAGCATTAATTGGTTACTTATTTGAGGGTTGCATAAGAATAATATAGGATCCTGGATCCAGAGAAGATGATTCAGTACAATAGTCAGTAATTCATATTTAATATGCTTGAATGCACCCAGAATTATTAGTCTGTTTAAAGAGTTGTTCTCAGGAAGTATTCAACCAACTGATATTTTCTTTCCTTCCAAGGTAGAATAAATCCTTGATGAGGGCAGTAATCCAACATTGCAAATGAAATTAGGACACATAGTTTTTTAATTCACCAGAAAGAATTTTCCATATGTTTTAAGTTGCTAAAAGACTATTACAAATTAAACAGAGTGTATTTTTATAGATTGCTTTTTAAAGTTATTTATATATGTGAAGACACATACACATCCTACTGTGGAACAAAGCAATGCACTTTTTTGTTTACTGCTCACTAATATGAAGTGAAGTGAAGCAGTGAAGTTTTAGAGATAATTTTACCCAATGCTTGATACTAATTTGTTCAAACATTGAGGCAAATAATATAATTCTCCATTTATACTCTAGCCATCCATCTATCTAAACATTAGATGTTCCCAAGGTAAGCCAAACAACAAGCAGCAATTAATATATCTGCAATGAGAAAAATTTGTTAGAGTGGAAAGATTTTTTAGATTAAATAAGAAGTACAGCTTATCGGAATGGAGGTTATCGACTTTTAATTGGTAATAAACAGCTTCTAAATGATATCATTTTAACCAGTTAGGGTTTTATGATAGTAATCAGGACAGTAATCAGGAGGGTGAATTGTTTCATAAGAATAATCTGACGATTGCATTTGCCCCATCTGAAGATGATTTTTTTAAAAATGTTCTATCAGTTGAGCCCCAAATCACTTTCTGTCCACTTTGAGCCAACCTCATAGGAATTGTGCTAGAATCTACCCCAGCTCATAGTCAGACTTTTTGATTTCTCTGGCTGTCTCTGTGACCAGAAAGCAGGAAATCAGATGTTAAAAACCCTCTTGAAACACATTATTGCTTTAAAAACCAGAGTTCACAAATTATCATTATAAAGTTAGTCATTTCATATTGTGAAACTATTCCACAAAGCTTTCTGATGTTTAATACTGAGGATGTCTTCAAACCCTAAAAAGCAATTTACTAAAAGCATGTAAGTACCTGACCTAGATCTTTGAACGAGCTAGGACTATGCAGAAAGAAAGAAAAAACCCAGCTTGATTATTTCTCTTTTCCCATGAACTAGATTAAAACGATAAGAATCCCAGTTCTTTGAAACTATTGAGTATATTTCAAAGGCAGCTCCTGTTGGGCATTAGTACATCCATACATTTCATATCATGTCTAATTTATTCTAAGAGAATCAAATTCCTGTTGAATACGAAAGATATAATAGCCCTTTTCTCCCTGTGTAAATCTGTAATGTTTTTAATTTTAGGCATTTTTTGAATAAAGCTTTGTAGCATGCAACTTTTTCTCATAGAATAATAAATATATAGGACAGCAAATTGGTGTGGGAAATAGCGCTATGTGGTAACCACTCACTCCTACAACAGTTGAGCCTGATGAGAGGGTATCTGCTCTTCGAGGTAGACCGGACTAGAAAACAAAGTTTTGAATGCTAATTCTTTTAATTATAAGGTCTCAGTAACAGAATCTGGCCAGCCTGAAAACACTCCTCCCTCCAGACCTCCTTTTATGTTTGTGAGAGAACTTGAAAGGATCAAATCTGAGACTCGGTCTCAAATTGCATTTCGAACACAGATGCACATTTCTTTTATCTCTGTCCATTGTTTTTGTTGTGGCTCTTTTTCCTGTACCTCAAGTTTAGTTGTATTACCCGTTGTAGGTGGGAACAAATAGTTTCCAAGTCAGAGAGAACTGTTCAGTACAGGTACTGAACACTTCATTTAGTCACCGTTCAAAGTTACAATGGATTGGAAAAAGGGACTTAAAACCATTTTACACACTTATGATCGTTGCAACATCCCCATGGTCCTGTGATTTACATTGTTTGCTTGACAACTGGTTCATATTTATGATGATTGCAGTGTCCTGGGGTCATTTAAACTGCCCAAGGAGCTGCTGATCCAGTTCTACAGAGGAATGATTGAGTCTGTCATCTGCACCTGTTATGTCCTGAGGACTCAAGGAGTTCTCACTCAGGTCCACTCACTTTATGTGGGCGTTATTCCCCCATTCCCATTGGTTGGTTCTCCCCAGCAGCCAGCTATAAAAGCAGGCTGCGGGGTCCAACCGGTTGCTGATTGCTGCGAGCCAGTTCCAGGCTTGGCAAGCACGGTCAGCCCTTTATTGTAAAATAAAGTATTGTTGCACTCATGCTCTGGTTCAGCCTCTCATTGCTCAAACATAACACTGGCGACGAGGATGGGATGGCTACCAGAAGCACCTTGCAACCGCTGAGTCACTAGCCACCGATCCGCAGCCCAGAGAGAGCGATCAGCTGGCGACAAGGGAAACGCTGATCCGCAGCCAGAGAGAGCGGTCAGCCAACAAAACGAGCGATCAAAAAGAGCAAACGCTGATCCGCAGCCAGAGAAAGCGGTCTGATTCAAAAGTTAGAAGCGTCTGTAGCCGCTTGTTAGCCCCGCTGCAGGGAAAGTGAAGCGCTGCGAGCCGCAGCCGCTCTGTATTTGGCGCGAAATTCAAACGGGTGTCATTTGAATTTCAAGCCAGTAGGAGACACAGCACAGCGCTGTAGGAAGTCACTAACGCCCACTTTTTGGCGCGAATCAAGACACCTCCAACGGCTAGCAGCCAACGTGGTAACCCAGAGAGAGAAAGAGAGGGTAGCAAAAAACCTCTCCAGAGCTGATATCACTAGTAACTCACGAGCGCCCATAGTCCCAGAGAGATTTTTTCCGCAGGTAGCCCAGCCGTTCCAGCACCATGAGTTCCAACCCAGTATTCCCGGCGTTTAAACAAGACGAAGAGAAGTGGGAGTCGTATAAGAACCGCTTCAATCATTACATCGATGCGGTCGGCCTGGCGGACGCGGGAGAGCATCGGAAAAAATCCTATTTCCTAATCTACTGCGGAGCCACCGTTTACGATACCGCCGCAGCACTCGTAGCGCCGAGAGAATTGAAAAACGTTCCGTGGTCCGAGTTGCTTGAGATCCTCACTAACCACTACGCTCCCAGGCCTTCACAAATCGCCAGGAGGTTCACGTTCCGCATGAGGAAGCAATCAAGTAAGGAGACCATCAATCAATATATGGCCGCCCTCAGAACAGCAGCCCTGCACTGCGGGTTTGGAACATACCTGGAGGACATGCTCCTCGATCAATTAGTTTGTGGGGTCAAGGATCTCAACCTACAGAGGCGCCTGCTAGCAAAAAAAGATCTCAACCTCGCGCAAGCGGTCGAGGAGGCCCTAGCAGCCGAGCTAGCAACGAACTCAGCCACCGAAATTCAGGGCCCAAGTGCCAAGCTAGCATCGTTCCCAGTCCATTCCGAAGAGGTGGAAGCGGAGGAAACCCACAACGATGAAAACGACGTCCACCGCCTCGCCAACGACAGACGGTCGCAGGTAGGGGCCAAACAAGAATACACCGGTCCACCCAAGCACATCACATTGTGCCTAGCCTGTGGGGGATCGCATCAAAGGGCCACCTGCAAGTTTAAAGGAGCCACTTGCAACAACTGCCATAAGAGGGGGCACATCGCGAGAGTCTGCCAAGCCCCCCAAAGCGCTGCACACAGACCCCCGTCCTCGCACTCAGGACCACAGAGGCAAGTATTAAACTGTCGCACGCACCGCCTTGCCAGGCGTACTTGCCACACTGTTAGTAAAATTTCTCTCTCCGTTTCCCTAGAAGGTAAACCGTGCCACATGGAGGTTGACACAGGGTCAGCGCTCTCAATAATCTCGTGGAACACCCTCAAGAGACTCCACCCCAGCCTATCTACTACCCGGCTTCAGAGATGCCAGTTCGGTCTGAAGGACTACCAGGGGAAGGCCATTCCCGTGATCGGCAGAGGCAAGTTCTTTGTCAGTTTTAGAGCTTTTAAAGGCCACCTACCTCTAGTGGTAGTTAACGGCAATCTACCCACCTTATTGGGGCTCGATTGGTTTCCCCACCTCGGCCTAGGGTTAACAGGAGTCCATGCTGTCTCAACCTCAGACACTGACTCCTTATTCGCTGACTACGCAGATGTGTTCAGCGAGGAGCTGGGGTGTTATAATGGAACCCCCATCTCGTTCACCGTTGACCCCCAGGCAGTCCCAATCAGATTAAAACCACGTAGAGTTCCATTTGCTATTCGACCAAAACTAGACGCTGAATTGGATAAACTACTAAAACAAGGGGTCATTGAGCCAACAGATTTCGCCAAGTGGGAGACGCCCATCGTCACACCCCTTAAAAAAGATGGTAGCCTGAGAATTTGCTCGGACTACAAGACAACAATCAATAAATATTTACAAGTTAGCGCCTACCCTGTGCCCGTCATTCAGCACTTATTGCACACATTCGAGCCGGGCAGTATTTTTGCTAAATTGGACATGTCTCAAGCATATCAGCAGTTCCCTGTTGATAACCAAACAGCGGAACTTCAGACCATCGTCACTCACAGGGGTGCCTTCCGATGCAAGCGTCTCCAATTTGGCGTAAGTGTTGCCCCGGGTATTTTTCAATCCCTCATGGAGCGGATTTTACAGGGCCTCCCTGGTGTAGTACCCTACTTCGACGACATCTTGGTCTCGGCCAGGGACAGACCCCAACTCTTCCAGAGAGTGCGAGCAGTGTTAGAGAGGTTCAGACAGCATGGCCTCAAGTTAAAAAAAGAAAAATGCGCCATTGCCACTAGACAGGTGGACTTTCTGGGTTATAAAATTGACGCCTCTGGCATTCACCCCCTGGAGTCCAAGGTTAGAGCAATCCACGAAGCTCCCACACCAACCTCCAAAACGGAGCTACAAGCTTTCTTGGGGCTGCTGAACTTTTATGCATCCTTCTTGCCCCATAAAGCCTCAGTAGCCGAACCCCTACACAGATTACTAGACAAAAAGTCACCGTGGCACTGGGGGCACAAAGAAGACCAGGCGTTTAACGCCGTCAAATCACTACTTACGTCAGAGGCAGTGCTCATCCAATTCGACCCCAACCTTCCCTTTAGTACTGGCAGCAGACGCATCCCCTTTTGGAATTGGGGCGGTCCTTAGTCACAGACTCCCCAATGGCGCCGAGGCCCCCATCGCCTTTTTCTCCAGGACGCTCTCGGCCACGGAGCGAAATTACAGCCAAATAGACAAGGAAGCCCTAGCAGCTGTTGCAGCCGTGAAAAAGTTTCACGAATTCCTTTTTGGCCACTTCTTCGAACTGGTCACCGATCATAAGCCCCTCCTGGGCCTACTGGCCGGCGACAAACAGACACCTCAAGTCCTCTCCCCTAGGATGACAAGGTGGACACTTTTCCTAGCGGCCTACTCATACAAACTTATTCACCGCCCGGGCAAAACTCTATCCCACGCCGACGCTCTCAGTCGCTGCCCCTTGCCCGCTCCGGCTGAAGACCCAGCTCCTGTCAACGCCATTTTTGAAATCACCCAGTTGGACCTGCCCATCACCACCCTTGACATCGCCGCTAAAACCAAGGCAGACCAAACGCTCGCCCAGGTGCTTGACTGGGTGAGGAGGGGGTGGCCGGGAGGCAACGTTGATAACAAATTCGCACCCTTTAAGACTCGCATGCAGGAGCTGTCCAGTTTGCAGGGTTGTCTACTGTGGGGCACTCGAGTGGTCATTCCGACCTCGCTGCGTACCCGAGTCCTGGAGGCGTTGCACGAGGGACACCCCGGCATTGTGAGAATGAAGGCATTAGCACGCAGCTACGTGTGGTGGCCGGGTCTAGACGAGGACATTGTCAATTGGGTAAGTTCCTGCAGCATTTGCCAGGAATCCCGTCCTGCTCCCCCCATCGCCACCCCTACCAGATGGGAGAGCGCCAGCGCCCCTTGGTCTAGAATCCATATCGATCTGGCCGGCCCCGTGCATGGAAAGATGTTCCTAGTGGTCGTGGACGCTTATTCCAAATGGATAGACGTGGCACAGCTATCCACGACCACCACACTAGCAATCACCAACGTGTTAACGCGCCTGTTCGTTACACATGGACTACCCGACTCCATTGTCTCCGATAATGGCCCACAGTTCGCATCAGTAGAATTCAGCCGTTTTGCTGCCAACCTGGGCATTCGCCACATTTTCACAGCCCCATTTCACCCTGCCAGTAATGGGTTGGCTGAAAGGGCCGTCAGGACCACCAAAGAGGCCCTCGCGAGGTTTGGCAGGGATGACTGGCACCACAAACTCGCACGGTTCCTGATGAGCCAGCACTCAACCCCCTGTGCAGTCACCAATAAGTCCCCAGCGGAACTTCTGATGGGCCGGCGCCTGAGGACTGTATTGGACAGATTGCACCCACAATACTGCCCTGACTCTCCCCTCGCTTCTACTTCGGGGGTTAGACATTTTATGTTACAGGAGCCGATATTCGCAAGGAATTTCGCTGGGGACCCACTTTGGATTCCAGGCGAGGTCATCGCCGTCACCGGGCCGAGATCATATAGAGTCAGGCTGGAGGATGGTCGCGTCTGGAGGAGACACATAGACCAGCTTAGAAGGCGCCTCAGCACCCTTGCCAACAAGAATCCAGAGTCTCCAGTCGTAGGGGAACCGCCTCATCCGCCGCCCAGCCACATCGTACCCAGCGACCAGTCTGCACCAGCGGTCGTTCCGGTCAGCCCAAACTCGGACAACAGCGCCCAGAGAGTTGACCAGCCTGATCCAACCCACGAGAGCTCGACCCCAGTAACCAACCCGGTGGTTTCCGAGGATGCCCAGTCCAGAGAGAGTGTTGGCGACACTATGCCGGCTCGACCATCACAGACTGATACCGAACAGACAGACAATGTTCCCGAGTTGCGCCGTTCCGGGCGCCAACACAAACCCCCCGTCTACCTCAAGGACTATGCATGTTCGCATCTGGGGGGAAGGAGTGTTATGTCCTGAGGACTCAAGGAGTTCTCACTCAGGTCCACTCACTTTATGTGGGCGTTATTCCCCCATTCCCATTGGTTGGTTCTCCCCAGCAGCCAGCTATAAAAGCAGGCTGCGGGGTCCAACCGGTTGCTGATTGCTGCGAGCCAGTTCCAGGCTTGGCAAGCACGGTCAGCCCTTTATTGTAAAATAAAGTATTGTTGCACTCATGCTCTGGTTCAGCCTCTCATTGCTCAAACATAACAGCACCTCTATAACTGTCTGGTTTGGTTCTGCAACCCAACAGGACAGACACAGACTTCAGAGGATAATTAGGACTGCAGAAAAAACAATTACTACCCACCTGCCTTCAATCAAGGACCTGTATACTGCACGAGTCCAAAAGAGGGCTGTGAATATATTTACAGACCCCTCACATCCCGGACATAAACTGTTTCAACTCATTCCCTCAAAATGATGCTATAGAGCACTGCACACCAGAACAACCAGACACAAGGACAGTTCCCCCCCCACCCCGAAAGCCATCACTCTGCTAAACAAATAATTCCCTCAACACTCTTCAACTATTACAAAGTCTGCACTATTACTATTAATCTCATCACTCCTTATCACCCATCTCCTCCCACTTGTGACTGTATGATTGTAACTTTGTCACTTCTACCCTTACGATTTATATTGACTGTTTCCTAGTATGATTTGATTGCCCTATGACATTAGTAAGTATTGTACCTTATGATTCTTGGCTCTTGACAAATGTATCTTTTCTTTTATGTACACTGAGAGCATTTGCACCAAGACAAATTCCTTTTGTGTCCAATCACACTTGGCCAATAAAGAATTCTATTCTATTCTATTCATTTGATGACTTTTTCTGACCTTCTGACAAGCAAAATAAATGGGAGTTCCAGATTCACTTAACAAAGGGGTTACTAATTTAACAACTGCAGTGATTCATTTAACAAATGTGGCAAGAAAAGTTGTAAAATGGAGTGCACTTAACAAATGTCTCACTTAGTAACATAAATGTTGGGCTCAATTGTGGGCTCAATTGAGGTCTACCTGTATCTTAGCTCCCTCCAAGGTATGGGTGTCAAATTTGTGGCATCACGTTGCCATCATGTGGTATATTGGGAAGTTTCCCCCCTTTGCGGAGTTGAGGTGGGCGTGGCCTGCGTGTGATGCATCTGCCCCCCAGGCTGCCAGTTTGATGCCCCTGCTTCAAGGTATCAAGGTATCAACCAATATCGGTTAAATGAGCCACTGTATTTTAAACCTGTTAAACCAGCAACGATATTTGTAGGAAAGATTCTAATCTAATGTTTTTTTTTTCCCCTGCTTGGAACTGAGTAGCTCTTTATGAGATTAAATACCAGTAAATTCCTGTCATATCAGCTGAATATTTTGTCCAATCCTGTTATTTTTCCAGTCTTTCAACAATCTCTTACAATATAATTGCCAATTGTGGGCTGTCCTGGATTGCTGAGATGCTACTCACATATACAAACAAGACTTTCTACCTAGGTTTAACTATCTAATTTTGATTCCAATGACACTTAAAAAAAAGAGTTAAATGCACTCTTCTTTAGGAGTGCATTTCTTGAACCAATGTTCCTTGCATGCTACATAATCGCACACCTTATTTGGTTCTTAGCCGTCTATTTTGAAGCATACAAATAATTCCATTTTCTAGTACTATATCTGTAAACAACCCTCTAAATTTTCTTTACAAATGTATCACTAATTATTCTTTTGAAGCAAACATTAAACAATCATTCCTTATGAAATAAACTTAATTTTCATAATTTGTTTATTCTGCATTTTAAATTGGCATTTTTGTATTTTAAATTTTGTGTTTGCCTGTTTTATGGTCTGAGAATATAAATAAATGATTGATTGATTGATTCATATGGATGTATGATTTTTTAAAAAAGACAATATTAACAGCTAATAATCTGATTTGAAGACAGAGAAAAAACTAATATCAGAATTACTATTGACAATATAATATCTGATTATGAGATGTAAGTTCTTTTAGCCATTCAAATTCTGTATAACTGGAAAACATTAAAGTCAAAAGAAATTTGCAACTTGTTAACAATAGAGCTGACAACATTAAGTGTTGATACTTAATGTAGCTTGTCTACTATGCTGCATGGTTTAATTAATCTACAATCTATACTGAAAATCAGTTAATGAAATAGTAAATTAACAATTAGCTAATTAGCTAAATTAATTAGATAATGCTTTCAGCTCTTTAAGCCACTGATATCTGTTTATAAAATTTGCAGTTAAATGGCAATGATTGGATTCAGAAGAACTTGAATTAATTTCTGTCTATTGACAAACATGCTCATCAACATGATTAAATGTTATTTCTAAATAGACATAAGAAACAAAAAAATTGACAATTATACAGATAACCTAACTTCCATATTCAGTTAACAGTATAGTGACAGCTATTTTTACTCTCCCCTTGTTGAGCATCTGATTTTATTTTCTACAGATTGAAGTCTCTAATTGAAAAGTAGGCAGTTTTATTTTTTGCTCATGCAGACTTTAGGTGAATATATTAATAGACTAAATGTGAGAGTTGCAAGGCCTGAGACCAATGTGCAGCTGTCACTCCTTCCTGTGAGATTCCATTCTCAATCCATTAGGATTTGAAACTAGGAAACACATCTATTTTTATTTATTTTATTTATTTATTTTTGTCAATTGCTTACAAAATAATAGGTATAAGTAAAAACATAGTTATGAATACATGGATACATATAAGAAAAATAAAAAATAAAAATAAAAGAAACAATAGGACAGGGACGGTAGGCATGTTCATGCGCTTATGCACACCCCCTATAGACCTCTTAGGAAAGGGGTGAGGTCAATAGTAGACAGTCTAAGGTTAAAGTTTTTGGGGTTTGGGGAAGAAACCACAGAGTCAGGTAGAATATTCCAGACATTGACCACTCTGTTGCTGAAGTCGTATTTCCTGCAATCAAGTTTGGTGCGATTAACCTTGAGTTTGTATCTATTGTATGCTCTTGTGTTTTTATGGTTGAAGCTGAAGTATTCATTGACAGGTAGGACATTGCAATGTATGATTTTATATACTATACTTAGATCGGACCGAAGGCGGCATAGTTCTAGGTTTTCTAGGTCTAGAATTATAAGTCTGGTGGCGTAAGGTATTCTGCAATGAGTAGAGGAGTGGAGAACTCTTTTTGTGAAATATTTCTGGACTTTCTCAACTGTGTTCATATCAGATACGTAATGTGGGTTCCAGACTGATGAGCTGTATTTGAGTATTGGTCTAGCAAATATTTTGTATGCTCTAGTTATTAGTGTAATATTACCAGAGAAAAAGCTATGTAAGACTAGGTTAACAACTCTTAACGCCTTTTTGGCTATGTAGTTACAGTGGGCTCTAGCACTTAAATCATTAGAAGTCAGTACTCCAAGATCCTTGACAGAGTTTGGATCATCAACAAAGTCTTGACTATTCAGCCTGTATTTTATTTTCTGATTTTTTTTGCCAATATGTAGGACAGAGCATTTATTTATTGAGATTTGAAGTTGCCATTTGTTTGACCACTCTGATACATAGTTGAGGTCTTTTTGAAGGGAAGCAGTATTGTCTGTAGTGTTGGATAGCTTTACATCGTCAGCGAAGAGAACGCAGTTGCTCTTAATATGATCACAGAGGTCATTTATGTAGAGTATGAAAAGAGTTGGTCCTAAAACACTGCCTTGGGGACACCACTGTTGACAGGTACAGAATTTGATAGGATACTCCCAATTTTGACCATTTGTTGTCTGTTTGACAGGAATGCTTCTATCCGGTTATCCAGGTGTCCAGAGATACCGTAAGATTTTAGTTTTAGGAGTAGTTTGTCATGTACCACTGAATCAAAGGCTTTACAGAAGTCTATGCAGATTGTGTCTATTGCTTTGCCCTGATCGAGTTGTATAGTTCATATGTTTTTGCAGTGTAAGAGTTGCAGATTACAGGATAGTTTTTTCCTGAAACCAAATTGTTTATTAGAGAGTAGGTTGTTTGTTTCTTTTGCTGTCAAATGTATCCCCAAGTACTTGATCTTATTCGTGACCTGAATTTTCAGTACATCCGCCAGTTCTTCCTTTTGTCTTGACAGCATATTCTTCATCAAGATCTTTATTTTATCTTTATTTATTTTCAAACCAGCCACCTTTCCATATGCCTCTATCTTTTCTATCAATTTTGATGCTGTTTCTAGTGGGTCTTCTAAAATGAAAACCAGATCATCTGCAAATGCTTGCAACTTGAATTCTTCCTTTTTAATTTTCATCCCTTTTATATCCCTTTCTTCTCTAATATTTCTGTTTAACACTTCCAAGGTTAACACAAACAAAAAAGGTGATAGTGGGCACCCTTGTCTTGTTCCTTTTCTTATATGAATAGAGTCTGTCAGTTCTCCCTCTATCATTACCTTTGCCGTTTGGTTATGATATATAGCTTCTATTGCTTGAATATTTTTTTTACCAAAGCCCATCTGTTCCAGCTGTAATAACACAAATTGCCAATTCACATTATCAAATGCCTGCTATGCATCTAAAAATATCAAAGCCATTTGCTTTTCAGGGTGTGCCCAAAGTATTCCAGAGTGTCCAAGATTACTCTCATATTGTCTTTAATTTGTCTCTTTGGCAGAAATCCATTTTGATCAGGGTGGATAAAATTGTTTAAGTATTTTTTAAGTCTTTCTGCCAATATTGAAGCAAAAATGTTATAATCTGCATTTAAGTAAGGAAATAGGTCTATAGTTCTTGATTTGTAATGGATCGGCCTCCTCTTTTGGGACAAGTGTAATATAAGCTTCTGCCCATGATTTGGGTGTCTTCTTCTTTAACATAACTTCATTCATAACTTCTAGCAATGGAAGGTTCAATGATTCTTGTAGTGTTTTAAAAAGTTCTGCCGGAAGTCTATCTGGGCCTAGTGTCTTTCCATTGTTTTGCTTCTTAAGTGCTTCAGTTAACTCCATCATCGTTACATTGTTTTCTAACATTGTTTCAATCTCTGTAGATGTCTGGGGTAGATTAGCATTCTGTAAGTACTGTTTAACTCTTTCCTCATCAATATCCGCTTGTGTGTATAGTTTCCCATAATAATCTCCTATAATTTCCTTCTTCTCTTTACTCCCATAGCAAACTTGGCCTTGGTCATCTATTAATTGCAATATTTTCCTTGATTCTTTCTCCTTTCTCAATTTGTATGCTAACCATCTACCTGGTTTATTTGCATCTTCAAAATAGTTCTGTTTCGCACCTCTGATTTTCTGTGCTAGTTCTTCTTTTTCCATTAGTCCCATTTTATGTTTAATTATATCCATTTTTAACTTAATGTCCTTTTTCTGTGGCATTTTCTGTAGCTCTTTTTCAAGCTCTTTATACTCATCCTCTAATGCCTTAGAGGCTAGTCTTTTCATGGTATTTCTTTTCCTTGTATAATCTATTATCAAGCGTCTGGCATATGCCTTCATTGTATGCCATATGTTCTGCATTGCTGTATCTTCTTTTTTGTTTTCTCTAAAGAAGAAAGCCAGTTCTTTCTCCATCCACTGTATGAAGTCTTTTTCCTTTAATATAGTATTATTTAACATCCATCTAGATCTTCTTCTTTGTCCTTTCCATTTAATTGTCATTGGGTTGTGATCTGCCCAAGTACTTGTTTCAATATTTATTTCTTGAATATTAGTTATTAATTCTGTTGACATCCATATCATATCTATTCTGGACCATGATAAATGTCTGTTTGAATAGAAGGTATATTGTTCAGTCTTAGCATTTCTTTCTCTCCATGTATCTTTTAAATTTATTTCATCTATCATGTAAAAAAAGGATTTAGGGAGAGTCTTTCTGTTTTGCTTTGTTGTTTTCTGTGCT
Source organism: Pseudonaja textilis (assembly GCF_900518735.1). Next base: position 414,877 of record NW_020769378.1, read on the forward strand.
GTATAGTCCAATTTATTATCTACAATTCCATTAAAGTCGCCCATCATAACTATATTAGCATAGTCCAGTTCACTTATTTTCATATGTACCAGGAGCTGTTAGTTTTCTACTCATTTCAGACAATTCAAAATCTTCAGGTTCTTCTAGACCTTAATCCACTTGTGAAATAACCAATTATAATTCCAAGTAAAAATAGTGGGGAAAAAGAAGCCAAATAATAACAATAATAAGAATAATAAGAAAATTCTTCAGGTTCTTGTATATTTTAATCCAATCGATTGGTTAGATAACAGTAAAAACTCAAAAATGGAAGAAAAGACCATAAACACACAAAAAAAGTAAAAATTGTTAAATACTGGAACAGGGGAAAAAATAAAAAATAAAAAACTAAAGAAGAGAAAAAAAAGTTCTTCAGGTTCTTCAACACCTTAATCCAATTAAAAAGTCTCAGGTATAAAAGGATGCATAACAAAAAGAAGAAAGCCACAAAAAAAAAAACAATATGGAAGGTAAATAGAAAAAAAAACAAGGGAGGGAGAGAGAAAAAAGAAAAGAGACTACTCCCTTAAAAAAAAGAAAAAGGAAAGAAATCATTAATACTAAAACTTTTCCTTTAAAATAAAATGCAAATGTAAAAATTAGACTTCAAGAACAAAAAGAAAGACAAAAACAAGTTCCAAAAGACCAAAGATCCAAATAGCTATTACAAAAAGTAAGCTAGTAAGGAGGGGTTTTGTTAAAATAAGAAATAGCCCAGCTTAAAAAAAGTAAAAAGAGCACACTGCACCTTGTTTGGTTATCCAAGGCTTTTGTTAAAATTTATAACTGTCTTCTCCAGAGTCTTATCACCTTTTTTCCTATAAACTTCAACACCAGACTCCAGCTACTAATAGAAACCCAGAAGAGCACCTGCAATAATACTCTCCTATGCTCTTCCCTCTATCTTATCAAACAGGCAATGTCCTTGAAAAGAAGTCTCAGTTCTTTCTCTGCTTTGTCTGGTCAAGAAAAAAAAAGAGATAGAATATTTCCAAGCCTCTAGTTGGCAGTGTTACAAAGTTTCTTCTGCTTTCACTTTCCCCCTCCTTTTCCAAACAAGATATAATAAAAATTAATTAAAAAGGGAAAAAGATATTAAAAAAGATGACTAGAAGGGAGTTTCTCGCCTAAAATATTATAAAATCAAAAAGGAAAGAAAGAATAGGTGGAAGAAAAAAAAAACCAGTCCAGTTTCAAAATCAAAAATCATGTGTAAAAAATCCAGCAATGAGAAAAAAAAAATTACTTTGACTTCCTGTTTAAAATCGCCGCTTAATCACTTCTGTCAAAACTTTTACAGATTTTTTTCTTTTCTTTAGGGTGTCCTTTCAAATCTTAAAATAAAGAAAAAATTTTCACCAAACCGGCACACTTTCTCTTTCCATTCTCTTTCGTTTCGAAGCTGTCCCAACTTCAGCAGCTTTAATGGCTGCCTCTTTGCCGCTGGCAAAAAGAGCTTCTCCTGGATCTACCAGGGACTTTACAGTGTCTCTGGGATTGACAGGGCGCGCTCTTTACATTCACCATCTCTTCAGGACGGTTTAGATCCGTTTGGACTGTCCAGGAGCAAAGATATTGGCAGCGATCTCAGACCTCCAAGATCGCATGCCGTATCGTCGTGATGCCAGCTCCGCCCCCCTGGTTGTTTGTTTCTAAGTGGAGGGTGATGGATTGGTTAATAATTGATTCCATGACTTTACAGGTGATGCAGCATAAAGAGATTGGTCTGTAATTTTCAACTAGGCTGGGGTCTCCCTTTTTGAAGATGGGGATGACCGTGGCTTGTGACCATAGTTTTGGCAAGGAGCTGGTCCTGAAAGATTTTTCAAAGATTATGCTTAGAGGTTCGGCTATGGCAGTGGGTAGCTTTTTAAGAAGTTGGCACATATTCCATCCGGTCCAATAGATGGGGATGGTTTTAGATTGCATAGTGCTTTTTCAACATTGTCTTCTGTAAAATTGATATGTATTAGATCATTGTAGTTGTCTGTGGTTCGACTAGGAAATACTGGGCATGATCCATTGCTGTTTACAAATACTGAGCCAAAGAATGTGTTAAAGAGGTTGGCTTTAATAGTGTCGTCATTGTAGTCTTTACCATTAGATCCTTTCAGGGGTGGGATGGACCTTGAGTCTTTTAGTTTGTTGTTTACAAAATTGTAAAAAGCACGGGTGGAATTGGTGCGTAGAAGTTTTTCTTCTTGTTTAATGTGATAATTAGTGCATTCAGTTTTTATCTGGTGGCATAAATTTTTGTATCAGCTTTTGAAGTTGACAACGTGACCAGATTTGTTTTTCCACCAAAGTGATTTCTTTTTGGATTGAAGCTTCCTTATTGTTATGGGTAATTTGTTTTTTCTGGTTTGGGGAGTTGTTAATGGTACATATAGTTTGATGACTCTTTTGACTTCAAGTAAAAATATGTTGTAATGGTCTTCTACAGTATTGCATCCAGAGAATAGAAATTGCCAATCAAGGGATGAGAGGTCATTTTTTTATAAGACCATAGTTGCCTTTTTTGAACTATCTATCTACTATCTGTTCATTTTGAGCCTAGTTAGCAATTATTTTTCTCTTTTAGTTACGTTTATTCTAAGTTTTGTAATAAACTAATTTTTTTGGTAATAAAACTAGTGTAAGCACTGGACTTTCCCCCTTCATCCAAAAAGAAGGAACTTCTGGAAATAAGCATTTCAAAAGGAATTCTTTATTGAAAGGGAGTGATTCCAACACTAGTCAAAGCAGAATCTAAATGCTTCCAGGCATGCAGTGATAAAGGGGAGTTAGGACCCCTCCCCTTGTTTAGATGTGTATTTTGTCAAACAAATAACCAATATGTTAATCCCCGCCTCTCCTTCTCTGAGAACGTATCTTTTGAAGAGTTCCCAGGGTGTATCTTCCGGAGCTGGAATTTTTATGGTCGCTTCTCCGCTTGCTATCTCTTCAAGAGGTGACAAATTTCTGGACATCTGGCTCCCATCCTCCAGTTATATATCATGTGTAGGTTGTACAGATTCAATATAAGGTTTAATATATTCAGGTTACATCAAAAAGGATTACTTGTAAACCCCCCCCCCCCCCTCCTTCTTTCATTGAAGAATGGCAGATACATGGATCTGACAACTAGTTCATATCCTTGAGTCTTTGCTGGTCAGACTTTGAGTCGAGTCGCTATCTGTTTGAGGTCTGATGCTAATTAAAGTATAGATTATTGTTGGAAACACATATTAAACAACTGGTTATGAATCCCTTTTATTAAAAATGATTTATCCATATGTGTCCTTTGTAATGTTTATTCTGAGATGATATTCAGTGTATATGGCAACAGAACAATGTAAAATTCAATAAAACTACTTAAATCAATAGGCTATTCAATATTAAATGAGTAAATTTCCTGGGTTTACAATGATCTATAAAAATGATTTACAACATCCTTCCAATATAATACAGAAAAACTATTACATGCCTGACAAAATGAAAATATTTTACTTAAAAGTTGAAAGATATACAAAGGATATCCTAAGAGCTTTATAAGCAGGACATCACCGGAAAGAAAATAATTTTTTTTATATTGCCAATAATAGAACATTGAAAAGGCCAAACTGGGAAAACTTAATCTTAGTATTTGTTCAGATCTTAATGTTCAGTGGGATTAATATGAGAGAAGAAGTCCTAAAGGTAAAGCATTACAAATAAAAATTGACATTTTGAATCTGGCTTGGAAGTGAATTAGTAACCAGTGTAAGTCATCCAATAAAAATCTTGGTTGCTGCATTTTGTAGAACACAGTACTGCTTTTTGTCCCATGGAGTTCAGTAAGCATAAAATAGTGCATATACACACACACACACACACACACACACACACACACACATACACACACACACACACACACACACACATACTGTGCCAAATAAAAGTGTGTATATTAGATAAAGTTGCAAGCATAGGTGCGTTTGTTTGGAGACATATGCAGAAATATGCCTTCAATTTCCCTCTCCCTGAGATCTACACCTTGCTTGCACCTTTTCTTAATGTCAGAACATGCACAGCTTGTTTCTGTAAGCTTTCCACAGAAAAACTGATGAATACATGGATACTAGTGACTGTAAAAAAAAAACCCTTTAACAACCTTCTCTTTTATTTTCTGTAGCCTTTTCTATTTTTGTTTACAGGTTTCCCCCCACTATTTTATACGACAGTCTGTAACTGTGGGATTTTTTTGGTTTTGTTTTCTTTTGGAGGCTGGACTTCCTAACTCTTGTCTGGTTGTCAAGGAGCATCAAGAAATATTTCTTTTTTTATATAATTTTTATTTTATTTTAAGACAAACATACACAGACAATACATTAAAAAAACCCATAAAACCATCTTCCATTTTGTACATACAGTGTGTCAGTTGGTTTAGAATCTTTTGTGCGATCCTTTCATAATCATTGTTAGCAATTTATATTAATCTCACATTGTCAAACCAACATATGCTTATCTATTTATTAATTATTAATTATCCTGCTATTTATTCCATCAATATTATATTATGCTGTCATTCAATGGTTTTATATATATATGTCTACATTATATTTTGTACCAGACTATTAAACTTCTATAACAAAATTATCTATTCTGTTACCTTACCAACTATTGATAAAACAAATCCGATATCATATAAAATTGCTTGTCTTCTTGTTCTCTAATTTCATATGTCAGTTTACTCATTTCAGCACAGTCCATAATTTTTTAAATAACTTCCTCCTGCATAGGTATTTTGTCATTTTCCAGTTCTTCGCAAATACAATTCTAGCTGCCGTTAAAACATTTACAATCAAATATTTCAATTCTTTATTGTATATGTCCGGCATGACTCCCAATAAAAAGATCTCTGGTTTAAAGTCTATATGTTGTTTTACCATTTTTTCCAACCGTGTGGATTTTAGTCCAATGTTTCTTTGCGTCTGAATATGTCCACCACATATGGTAATATGAACCAGGTATCTGATGACATTTCCAGCATTTATCTGATTTATTCTTAAACATTCTCACAAGTCTCGTCGGGGGTAGGTGCCACCTGTAAAACATCTTATGCAAATTTTCTTTATATGCAGTTGACATTGTTATTTTATCATTTTTAGACCACAACTTTTGCCATTTTTCTAAATCAATCCCATATCCAAAAATTTTCCCCCAATCAATGAGCACCTGAATAAACAAACTGGCATGCTCATCTCTATCTTTTCCAATACACAGATCAGAGTCCTTGATTGTAACACAAACTAGTGAAAGAAAAAAGAAGCAATGTATCCGAGCCTCTAGGCGGCAGTGCTACTTACTTTCCTTCACTTTCACTTCCCCCTCTTCAATCTACAACCAGGAACTACAAGAAAAAAAAAGTAGAATCTCTCCCCCCTCTTTTTTTTAAAGGGAGAGAAATAAATCTTAAATCAAGCAGAAGAGTCTTAATCAAAAAAGAATTTTCAAAAGGATTGTTAAAAAAGGAGAAAGAAATACAAACAGAAATAAAAAGATTAAAAAGTACTTGTCCAGCTTAAAGTTAAACAGCTTTGCCAAGTTCAAAATTCCAATAAAAAGGGAAAAAACCCTTTCATTTTGACAATTAATCACACTGCTTAAACTCTTTCCTCTTCACTTTTAGTCCACTTTAATTTTTTCAGGGTGTTCTGTCCAAGAAATAATAAGTAAATGTTCATCTGATCAAACTGACACACTTTCTTCCAATCTCTTCTGTTCCGAAGCTGTCCCAGATTCAGCAGCTTGGAAGTCTGCCTCTCTGCCGCTGGCAAAAAGGGATTTCCCTGGATCAGCCAGGGACTTTGTGATGTCCCTGGGATCAACAGGACATGCCCTTGTCAATCACCGTCTCTACCAAACCAGCAGCTGAGATATAGATGGTGATCTTGGAGAATCAAGATCGCCCATCCAACCGCCGCGACGCCAGCCCCCCCCTCCCCCAGCCTTGCTATTTCTAACCACCCCTCATTCAAATAGATGAAAGGCAGCTCTGCCTTCCTCTTCATGCAGCCAGTTTGGTTTAATGAAGTTCAACAGGGTTGTGATTATTTCTTCGGATCTTGTTTAGTTATGCAGATTGCTGAATCCCGATTCTTTAAATTATCAGTTATAAATGTCTGCTTCATTGTTGCTTTCCACCCACCCACCTTTCTTATCAATTTCTTCCTATCTCTGTTCTGCTCCCTTTCTCCCAGCTGGGGTGTACAAAAATACATTTACTCCAATTATTATTATGGTTGGATGAACAGTGAGCCAGATGTTTAGATGGAATTTCACATTTTTGTTCACCCATTGAGTCCTTTGCAATTGACTGATAGTGATTTTGTAAATGCCAATGGTGTTCAAATGATGCTCCAGATGTTCTTATTATAGATGGTCACACAATCAGTTGAATGTTTAGACTAGATTTGGCATTTTTGTCCACCTATTGAGTCAGATAACAGATACCAGATAATCAGAGTTGGAAGGGACCTTATAGGTCATCTAGTCCAATCCCCCACCTAAGTGGGAGACCCTACACTATTTCTGACAAATGGCAGTCCAATCTCTTCTTGAAAAGTCTGAAGTGATGGCATTCCCACAACTTCCGAGGGCAACTTCTGTTCCATTGGTTGATTGTTCTCACTGTCAGAAAATTTCTCCTTATTTCAGGTTAAATCTCTCCTTGTTCAATTTCCATCCATTATTCCTTGTCTGGTCTACAGGTGCTTTAGAAAATAGCTTAACCCCTTCCTCTCTGTGGCAGCCCCTCAAATATTGGAAGATGCTATCATGTCTCCCCTGGTCCTTCTCTTCACTAGACTAGCCAAGCCCAGTTCCTGTAACCCTTCTTCATATGTTTTAGTCTCCAGTCCCCTAATCATCCTGGTTGCTCTTCTCTGCACTTTTTCTAGAGTCTCAACATCTTTTTTATAGTGTGGTGACCAAAACTGGATGCAGTACTCTAGGTGTGATCTTACTAAGGCTTTATAGAGTGGTATTAGTACCTCACTTGATCTTGATTGTATCCCTCTGTTAATGCAATTTAGGATTAGCTTTTTTGTCCTTCCCAAGGACCTGAGATAGAGAGATATTGTTGCTTGATGGTACTAAAAGTATTATCACAGGATGTAAACCATTCCAAGTAAAGCTGCCTTTTGATGATGATCCCAATGGCTTGTATTGTTGACAGGAATCAGTGCAATGATAGATAGTGGTGATGATAGTGAGTCTCTCTGAAAGATTTCTCTTTTGATATTAACCTCTCTCAGTCTATCACCATTGTCCAGCAACTGTGTATTCCATTGTGCCATTAATATTTGCACAAAGCTTCTGATTTTTCTACCGATTCCTACTATTTTTAGGCATTTGATTATCCAGTCATGAGGCTGGGGGTTGAACCCTTTTTGTAAGCATAGAATCGTGATGGCGAACCAATGGCATGCAGAGCCCTCTCTGTGGGCACCCCAGCCGTCGGCCCAACCCAGCTCCACCACACATGCGTGGGTGCCTCCCGCCAGCCAGCTGGTCTCGGGTCTCTGCCACACATGTGCGGGGTGGTGGTGGAGCGCACGTGCAGGGGATGCTTGCATTGCATTTTGGGGGTTTGCATGCGAAGGCCTCCACCAACCTGGAAGCCCAAGCGGGGTGTGGAGGAGCCATGTCCGCTTCCCATACCTTGTTTGGGCCTGAAAGGCCTGCATCAACCTGGAAGCCAAAAATGGGCGAGGGGGGCAGAGTGCATGCATGGGGGGGACAGGACGCATGTGCAGGGGGCTCTTGCATTGCATTTTGGGATTGAGCACATGCGCACTTTGGACACTCGGCACCAAAAAGTTAGCCACCACTAGCATAGAGCATAGAGTAACAGAGTTGGAAGGGATCTTGGAGGTCTTCTAGACCAATCCCCTGTTGATGGCAGGAGATCTTATACCATTCCAGACTTTCTTTGGGCTTGATAGGATCATAGAAAGAATAGCAGAAGAACAAAATAATGAAGTTGGAAGGGATCTCAGAGGTCCTCTAGTTCATCCCCCTCCCTTCCCCCAACCAGGAGATCCTATACCCGTGATGGCGAACCTTTTCCACGTTGCGTGCCAAAAGTGTGTGCACGTGCTCGGATGATGCAATGTGCGTGTGACTCCCCCGCTCCCTGCGCTTGCACGCAACCCGCTGCGCACACACCACACACCTCTGTGCATGCCACATGCCTCTGTGCATGCGTGCATGTTTCCTATGCATGTCTCTCTCTCCATGTATCCACGGCAGATACCCGACAATCAGTTGGCTGGCAGGGGGCACACACGCATGCGCAGTGGGGCTCTTCTGGGCAACCTCTCGCATGCCGGCAGAAGTGGCTCTGCGTGCCACTTCTAGCACATGTGCCATAGATTCACCATCACAGTCCTATGCCATTTCAGACAAATGGGTGCCCAATCTCTTCTTTAAAAACTTCTGTGATGGAACACTCCTAGCTTCTGAGGGCAAGCCCTTCCATTGATTGTTCTCACTGTCAAGAAATAGAATAGAATAGAATTCTTTATTGGCCAAGTGTGATTGGACACACAAGGAATTTTTCTTGGTGTAAATACTCTCAGTGTACATAAAGAAAAGATACATTTGTTAAGAATCAAGAAGCATAACATACAACACGTAATGATAGTCATAGGGTACAATCAACAATCAAATCAAACTAGGAGACAGTCAATATAAATCGTAAGGATACAAGCGACAAAGTTACAGTCTTACAAGTAGGAGGGGATGGGTGATAAAGAGTGATGAGAAGATTAAAAGTAATAGTAGTGCAGACTTTGTAATAGTTGAACAGGGTTGAGGGAATTATTTGTTTAGCAGAGTGATGGCTTTTGGGAAAAAAACTGTTCTTGTGTCTAGTTGTTCTGGTGTGCAGTCTTCCATAGTGTCGTTTTGAGGGAAGGAGATGAAACAGTTTATGTCCGGGATGTGAGGGGTCGGTAAATATTTTCACAGCCCTCTTTTTGACTCATGCAGGATACAGGTCCTTGATTGAAGGCAGGTTGGTAGTAATTGTTTTTTCTGCAGTCCTAATTATCCTCTGAAGTCTGTCTCTGTCTTGTTGAGTTGCAGAACCAAACCAGACAGTAATAGAGGTGCAGATGATAGACTCAATAATTCCTCTGTAGAACTGGATCAGCAGCTCCTTGGGCAGTTTGAAATTTCCCCTTCATTCTAGATTGCTTCCCTCCTTGATTAGTTTCCATCCATTGCTTCTTGTCCTACCCTCAGGCACTTTGGGGAATAGGAAGACCCCATCTTCTTTGTGGCAGACCCTCAAGTACTGGAATACTTCTATGATGTCACCTCTAGTCCTTCTTTTTACTAGTCTAACCATACCCAAATCCTGTTCTTCATATGGTTTTGGCTCCAGCCTCTTTGTTGCTCTTCTCTGCACTCTTTCTAGAGTCTCAACATCTTTTTTACATCGTGGTGATCAAAACGATGCAATATTGCAAGTGTGGCCTTATCAAGGCATTATAAAGTGGTACCAACAGTATACATTATCTTGATTCAATTCCTCTTTAATGTAGCTTAGGACTGCATTAGCTTTTTTGGCAGCTGCAGCAAACTACTGGCTCATATTTAAGTTTTTGTCCACTAGGACTCTTAGATTCCTCTTGGAGTTATTGCTATTGAAATGAATTCTACCTATTTTATATTTGTTCATTTGGTTTTTCTTGCCTAAGTGTAAAACCTGACTTTTCTCACCATTAAATTTCATTTTGTTATATAGGGCCCAGTGTTTAAGTCTGTCAAGGTCCTTCTGTATCTTGAGCCGATCTTCTGGAATGTTAGCTATTCTGCCAGCTTGGTATCATCTGCAAATTTGATGAGTTCTCCTTTTATCCCTCATTTAAATTGTTTATGAAGATGTTGAAGAGGACTGGGCCTAAGACAGAACTTTGGAATACTGTACTGCTTACTTCCCTCTATATAGAGCATATAGAGGTGTCAAACTTACGTCATCATAGCGGCATCACATGACATATTGGGAATTTCCCCCCTTCCTTTGCTAAACTGGGCATGGGCATGGCCAGCGCATGACACATCTGGCTCACGGGCCGGGAGTTTGACAGCCCTGATATAGAGGTAGTTCCATTATGGACTATACATTTAATCAATCCAAGTTATGTTTAAGTTGGTCTTTCTTCTCTTACAGTTTTCTAAAATCTTTTTGTCACTTAGCAGCTGATCTATTGTTCTTCTGCTGTTTGGGCAGTTTCCTTTCTGTTCAGGTGGAAAGAGCTTGTTCCCAGCTAGATGCTGTTGGTCTGCATCAGCTACACACCAGTTAGCAATCTGAAAGTTATTGGTAAGCAGGTAATTGGCTTCAGTGGCCTGGTGCAGTCTTTCATTATCTGGTAGGTTTTGCCAGATGTTGACCAATTTTCTGAATCTTCAGAAGTTCATCTCCTTGCAATATGTTGTTAAATTGCTTCACAAGAAGTAGATACAAACCTTTCACATGTTTCAATAAAAAAACCATGCAGTCAGTCTTCATCTGCTGCTGATCTTCTTTGTCCATTTCTTCTGCATTACTATTTTTTTCATTTCAGCTTCTTTTTTAAAATTCTTATCCACCTCCTTTAATCAAGCTGTGCTGTTGTATTTTGGGGGATTACCTCAGATCAGTCTGCATTGTCTCTTCCTTGTCAGATGTTGACTGGTTCACTGCATTCTCTCCATTGATGGATTGGTAGAAACATTTCTGATTTGACTGGAATTGGAGATTTTGCACATAGTGTGCAATTTGAGCTTCATTATTTACCAATCTTTTTGGCAGTAGCTATTTGCTGCTTTATTATTTCTAATCCTTTTTAAATCTTCCTTGTTTCTAAGTGATATGTCTTGATCAACTATTTTTTTGGTTATTCAGCTTTTTCCCCCATTTGTTCTAGCTTGCTTGCATCTGATCATAGCATGCTGATCTTATTTTCCATACTGGTCATTCATTTTGGTGGTGCACTGTTTGACTTTCTTTTTTGTTGACTTTTCACCCAAGGTATTTGGTTATAACTGCAGCCAATTCCTTTCAGTGAGATGGTGCCTATATTTGATATTACATTATTAGCATCTTTGAATACTTATGCTAGCTGTTTCCTTAACACATAGTACATTATGTACTGTCTGTGTGGCCAATTCTCATGGAAGCAGATATACAAACATGAAAAGCTTTTTTTTAAACAAATTGTCAACTAAAAAGGTACTCCTTTGGTCTTTTTAGCTGCCAGAAAAAGGGAGTGGGGGAAACTAGTGCATTCCTTAAGTGCCTAGATAATCGCCCTGGCAGCCCAAAGTTGTTGGAGCGCAAGAATATTACTGGAGAGCATGATTGATGACTCTTGGCTATGGATATGTTCCATTGGAGAATATACATCCAGGGGATGGGAGGAAGACCAGGGTCAAGGGGGAAATGAATGATGTATTTTAGTATTGGCTGCATCCAGCTAACGCCGACATAGCCACTTCTAATAAATCAATTTTATTTTCTCTGAGAGATGCAGCTAGAGATTTATGATTTGAATGGGGGTGGATTTGTTGGAGTCCTGACACAAATGTGATGCCATCAAGAATACCAATATATGACTTTTATACCAACAGATTGCAAAATGGCCCCTGCTAATCAGTCAGATAGAATTCTGAAATGAACTAAAACTAAAACATTCCATTCCATCTTGACATTGGTTTATGGGTACAACTAGGCAGATTGGTTTAAGTGTTATTCTCCACTCTTCATTCCACAGTTATGGGGCACGGGGATGAGCCCAAAGAGTGGAACAATTGAAACAATAAAAAGTAATAGTTGATAGTGTAAATTTGGCTTCTAAATCAGCTGAGATTACTTTTTTTGGTAATCCAGAAATCATAGAAATCTGCTCAAATAAAGGGTTCTAAAAAAATTTTTTTTAGAATTTCTGTGGCTTTGGTACCTATCTGGGCACCATACAGCACTGAAGATATTGCCTAGTCCAGGGCTGTCAAACTGGATACGTCACACCCACAGCCAGTTTAGCAAAGGGGGGGGGAGAAAGTCCTGATACATCACATGGTGCCGCCATGATGACGTGAGTTTGATACCCCTGGCCTAATGAGATAATGAGACGACTGTAAGAAAACAAACTAAACTCAGAGAACACTAAGGACTCCATGTCAACTCATAAAATATTTCTCTGGTCTTTTAGAGTTGCCAACAGAAAGGGAGGGGGGAGTAATATAGCAGCTTGAAAAACTGAAACTAGATTCCATGGATGTTCTCATCGAGAGTTTCCAGGCGACCGAAGTTTCTGCTATGCAAAATTCTAACTGGAGAGTATGATTGATGACTCTTGGCTATGGATGTGTCCCATTGGAGAATATGAATTATGATACACCTTGAAGGAAAACCAGGGTGAAGGGTGACAATGAATGATGTGTCTCAGAGTCAGCTACTCCCAGGCAGCGGCGACATGTCTTCTCTGAGCTTTGAAAATCCGGCTAGAGACTCAATATTTAAATGGGGGTAACTACCGGAGCCCTGACACTCCACAATAAACATAATAAAAATGGTGCAAACAAGTGAGTTCCCACGTTTTTTTTAATGATCATTCCACCAAATTTGTTCCTCCTGGGTGAGCATTGATAGATTGTTTCCATGATGATCTGTCTGAAATCAAGTCCTTTAGATCTTCCAATAGTGCATTTATTGCAGCTGTAACTGAGTCCCTTCACCTTGTTGCTGGTTATCATCTTCTCTTCCCTTCCTTCTTCCCCAGCATTATATTCTTCTCCAGAGAGTCTTTTCTTTTTCCACCTTTACCTTTATTCTCTATTACAATAAGGATATGTACTGGGTTTAATTGTGTAGGCTGAACTGTAGAGGAGTTAAGGGCATGACTTTTGCCCGTAGCAAAGATATATACCGTGTTTCTCATATAATAAGGCCGTTTTTTTTTTTTTTGAGCCCTGAAAAAATGGCCAGGCCATCTTTTCAGGGGTGACTTAATTCCCCCCCTTGCATCTTCGGGCAGGCAGCGATGGCTTGGATGTTGACCTCGGCATTGGTGGGGCACTTCATATCGGGGTCAACGCAGGCAGCACCATATCCGGGTGTGCAACAAAAGTACTTCCTAACGGCAAGCCCCCCCCCCCACCATTCCCCCCCATTTCGCATGTTTTAATATAGGCCTTAATTTGGGGGGGGAGGGGCTTAATTTCATTTCATGCCTATAAAACATGCTGGGACTTCCTATTGGGGGAGGCCGTATTGTTGGAGAAACAGGGTAGCTAAGTATAATTGGCTTATTAAGAATACCTCACCCTGTGCTGGCAGATGACCTGTCCTAGTGGCTTCATACAGATATTAAAGGGTTCCCTTCAAAGAAATGTTTTCAAATGTGATAAAAAGGCACAAATGTACATGAGCTATAACTTAGCTCATAGCTCATGAGTTGTAGTGCATTAAAAGTTATGCCTTTTAATAAAAGTCTGGAAAGGTGGCTAACATAGACCATCTTCTCTTGCAACCTCTCCTCCATCTTCAGTGGGACTGAATCTCTAATCTGCATACATATTCACTATTCCAGAACTTTTCATCTGAAGGTTTTACATCAGTAATGTAAAACCTTAGAGACAATGTTGACATAAGTAACATCGATGCAAATAATTTGGTTATAAACTGAACAATTTTGTTGGTCTGATCATAGTTCTAACTCTTCTTGTTCAATTCTAACTCTCCTTGTAACAATTGCCACTGGAGGCACACCTTTTCTAAGCTGAAGTTATGAAAAACACCTCCACAATGACATGGGAAGAACTGGTCAGAATCTGAGCTGGCCCAGATTGTGGACTTTTCAGGTAGCAGTTCAGCTCTTTGTAACCAAGAAAGCATGAGAAGCAAACTGATTAGTCAAATAGATAGAAGTGGCAATTATTTTCCATGCAAGAAAAATTACATTGGCTGTTTAAGGTTTAGAAAATTATTAAAGATTTCAAACAAAGCATTTTAAGCAGTTCTTTTATTGAACTAAATAGCAGACCAATACTATGGGAAAAGTGAAACAGAAAGAGGGCAGATCTTTCCAAGTTTTGGTCCAAATTGAAGGAGAATTGGGGATATCATATGACTTTCTTGCCTTAGGTGCCAAAACTTTATAGACTAGCTCTGCCAGTTTTACTATACTAAAGGCCATAATATAATTTCTTAAAGAATTTAATTACATGATCGTCTCTGAATATAAGTACTTTGTTAGATAAAGCAAGCTTTTACTGGTTGTCTTAGTTTATTGCAGAGCCACATTGTAAGTATCAGATCCAAGGGTGATTTAAGGGCTACAGAGACTACAAATAGCTTCTTGTTGGCAGGTACAGATTTTTCTTCCTGCTAGCTGTGGTAAATAGAAGACAGTGATCTACAATGTAGTAACTTCTCCTGTCTATTCAAAATACATTTTTTCTAATCTTAACCCAATGCACAAATTTAGTAATAATAAAAACAGATTTATTGGTCTGTAGCTGGAACAAATAAATTTTATATCCTTTTATGGACTGTTAGTGTCCCTGACCAAAAATCAGTCTCAAGAATAGTTTAATAAAAATAGGAGAAAAATCAGCCAACCAACTTGCATTCTCATCACTTAATTAGGGAAAATTAATTTAGCACCAGGTGTTTATTTAGATTTCACAATCACATCTATACTTTCTTGAGGTACAGGTAATCCTCCATTTACAACCACAACTGAGCCAAAATTTCTGTTGCTGAGTGAGACTGTTGTCCAGTGAGTTTTGCTCCATTTCACAACCTTTCTTGCCACAGTTGTTAAGTGAATCATTGTGCTTATTTAGTTAGTAACATGTTAAGTTAATCTGGCTTCCCCATTGATTTTGCTTGTCTGAAGGTTGCAAAATATGATCTCATGACCCTGGAATACTGCAACTGCCCTAAATATGAACCAGTTGCCAAGCATTTGAATTTTGATCATGTAACTATGGGGATACTGCAATGGCAGTGTGAAAAACAGTCATAATTCACTTTTTTTCAGTGCTGTTGTAACTGTTGTAGTCACTAAGTGAATAGTTATAAATCAAGGACTTGAGTTGAGGGGTCCTTGGTGCTCTCTGAGCTTGGTTGTTTTCTTGCAGGTTTTTCATTATCCAAACTAGGTAACATTATCAGTGCTAATGGTAAACACAAGAAAATAACCAAGCTCAGAGAGCACCAATGACCCCTCATTTCAACCATGAGGTACAAGTATTCTGAACTGAAGCTGGACAATATGGATATGGAATGCATTTACAATGGCTGGAAGTGGTAGGGAAGACTACTCAAGAAATACTGAGAGTCTTGTGCTCGTATTACCTGGGAGAAGATGTTGATTCACATTTTTGAGCCAGCAACCTGCTAACAGGGCAAATGCTTCACAGTAATCATATTTCCATTACTATTAGGAGCAACTGTTTAGTCCTAGGAAGTTCTGAAAAGCTGCTTTTCCTGTCTCGCTGGAATCTTACTTTATTTCATTCAGAGACCATTGGCAATAATAAAGATGCACTACATCTCCAAAGTAATTAAGTAGTAATGCGTTTAAATTAATACTTATTTGTAGATTATCACTCTCACAGAGGTAGCATAAAATTAGATGACACTCGGAAATAGTCACCACTGTGCCTACTTTAGATTTTTGAAATAAACTACTGTTATAATGAAATTCTTATTGCAAGATAAGATAGAGCAGACTGCGAGTTCCCTGTCATGAAAATTGTCATCATTTAGTTCATTGTATTTTCGGATTACTCAAAATCCTCTAATGTTCTAAAATATACTAATTGTTTTGATATTCATTAAAACAACATTAAGACAGTAGAATTCATCAAGATTAACTATTTGTTATGAAATCTAATTAAAGCAAATGCCTGTAATTAGGCAGAAGAAAAAGTATATATGTATTGACCTAATTTTTCTATATTATGCAGCATTCAAGTTTAGCAATAGTGTGTGGGAGGAATTTAATAACAAAAGAACCACAACAGAACAAAAATAGGCAACTTTAAGACTATATCAGTTCCTTTGATCTAAGAAAAAAAGGAAGCTTTCTTTGTTCTTGTGTTTTCTCTTGATAATCAATTCTATTTAGAAATATTAAGGTGTGGCGGTGATTTGCAGCAAATTGATTACTGTCGCCAAGGAATTAACATGTGGGAAATATACAAGCAGAGATGGACTAGAAAATATATTGTGCATATATAACAATAACAAAGATTACAAAAATCTCTCTCTCTCTCTCTCCCTCCCCCCCTCCTTCCTCCCCCCTTTGTAAGGCCCAGACTCTCTCCCTTTCAAACAATAAGAATGAACTTCTGAAATCTGAGTATTTCAAAAGGAATTCTTTATTGTGAGAAGGAAGTTATCCAGGTACTACTCAAAGCAGGATCCAATATGCCTCCAGGCATGCAGCATAGATAAAGGGAGTTAGAACCCCTCCCGTTGTTTTCATGTGGATTTTGTCAGTACCAAGAAGCAACATGTTAATCCCCCCCCCTACATTTTTCTGAGAACATAGTTAAGAAAAAATTCATAGGAAGTTTCTTTTGGCGCTGGAATTTTTATGGCCCCTTCTCCTCTTGCTATCTCTCCAAGAGGTAACAAGTTTCTAGACGTCTGGCTCCAGTCCTCCAGCTGTATATCATGTGTAAGTTATACAGATTCTATACAAGACTTAAGATATTCAGATTACATAAAAAAGGATTACTTGTACCAACTCCCCCCCCTTCTTCTTCCGTTGAAGAATAGCAGATACACAGATCTGACGTTCTCTCCCCCCCCCCCCCCATCTCCATCTCCATCTCCATCTCCATCCAACATTAGTGGTTTCATCGGTGGAAGTGTGCCAATTATTTTGTACTTGAAAAATCCTGACCCCAAAATATCCTGTTCTTCTCTGACTTGCCTGGAAGTGACCTTATGTTGGAATAAGCTTAATAACAATGGTCTTACATTTCACTTGTTTCTACCCCCGATTTGTTATATCTTGAGCCTTAAATTTCACTGTGGCCTAAAAGTCTTCACCCACAAGGGTGATTATGGTATTCATTTCCTAGCTACAAAACTTTTCTCAGGTACGGCATTCATTTGCAACTTACTTCCTCAGCTTCGGCAGCTTTAGGATTCTCAGCTCTCAGCCACATACTGAGAGTTGAACTTCAGAGGTTAAGTTGCTGAAGTTAGGAAACCCTGGCATGCAATTAAGTGACCCAAATGCATTCATCCCCACATGGATTCATTTCTAATAGGAGGTATTATAAAATGCTGGACTACTTCCATACGTTTCAGAAGAACAGCTCCACTCGGTACTTCTGATACTTCCTTCAGATCAGGTAGGCTATTCATCCATGTTCCACTTTTAAAATGAAGGAAAGGAATTGTGAATGAGCGAAAAGAAAAGAAATTCATATTATTGCAAAGGTGTTTTTTTTTTAATTCCCTGAATTTGGAGCACAGAGGAAAGCCTTGAAGAGTTACCTACTCTTACCTGCTCTTCTCGATGAAGAAAGGATGAGACTATTGTAGTTGAGATCCTCCTCAGTGAGATTTTTATTGCTTCCTGTAATCCCATGCAGACCCATTTTTCAAATGTACGTTTGTATTCATTTCTTTCACAAGGAAAGTTACTGTATATTGAGTTACTGTATATGTGTATCTGTGATACTTTTCAAGAGGTTTTAGGGCTGAATGAAGAGGGTATCTTAGAAACTCATACATAAATATAAAACACATCTTTTGTTATTCTTGTATTGCTTTATTTCTTCTTGTTGCAGTATTTTTTTTTAAAAAAAATACTAGAAATACTAAAAAGCCCACTGGAAGCTTTTCTGTCATTTAGTCAGAATCTGTTATCCTGCAAATTAACTTCATTTTTATGTACCCTGCATTGTAAAATAAAAGAGAATGAGCTGTGGAACTTTTCATATAATGGGCAGCTGTATTTCTGCTCAGTTCACAGTTTTAAGGCTAAATATATCGAATGCTTCCGTCTTTCTTCATAGTGCTTGTCTTCTGACACTGTTTCAGTGTCTCTGAATCCTTGTTAAAATATGGTACCCAGAACTAGGCCCATTATTGGCTTGAGGTAAGCTCTGTCTAAAGCAGAACAGCATTAAAATATAGTTACAGGTGGTCCTCAACTTATAACCATTTATTTAATGTCCATGGAAAGTTACAAGGGCACAAAAAAGGTGACTTATAACTTGTGATGACCCAAAGGGGCGTGGCACAGAAACAACAAAGTCACAAAAGTAGGTACAGTCCCTTTAATACCTCCAACTTGGCCCCCAATGTCCCGTTATCATCGGCTGGAGAAAAAACTCTCCCAAGCACAATTTTTAAAGGGAAGAAATTCAGTCCAAACCAAAAGTACATATAAACTATAAATAAAAACCAACACAAACCACGCTGCAGCAATTAATGAGACAGGGCAGGATAAGGAATTGCAGACTTCAAAAGATAACAAAATACACAGTTGGGAAGATGCCAGAACCCAGATAAGACTTGACAAACAAAGATAATTCACACTTTGCTTCCAGCAAGATCCTGTGCGCAAATGCCCTTTTTAAATACTGTTTTCCCAGCTGCAGCTAATGAAGGGAATCAGGGCCCTTTTCTCCCCTGTAACCCCTGTAACTCATGTTGCTCCCTTCTCCGTTCCTCCCTGTGTGCCCTAGGATGAAGAGGGGGTGGGTCTGGGTCTTCCTCTGAATACCCAGCCAGACTGTGCCCTTCCCCAGCCACACTCCCACTCCTGTCAGCTGCTCAACCTCCCCCTCAGAATCAGATTCCAACAGGGACATGACACAACTATTTTTAACCATTACAACCATTGCAATATCTCCATGGTCATGTGAAAAAATTTCAACCACTTGGCAACTGACCCATAGTTATGACAGTTGCAGTGTCCTGTGGTCATGTGATCACCTTTTGCAAACTTCTTCTTTTTTTCCTCATGACTTTTATTGTTTTAACAATGTATAAAATACAAAGAAAAATAAAAATGCGAATGAGACCTCCTGACAAGCAAAGTCAATGGGGATTCACTTAACAACCATATTACTAACTTAACAACTGTGGTGATTCATTTAACAATCTTGGCTAGAAATGTCTTAAAATGGGGCAAAATTCACTTAACAACTATCCTGCTTAGCAACAGAAATTTTGGGCTCAGTTGTAAGTTGAGGACTACCTGTACTTTCTCTGACTTAGAATCTGTATTTCTGGTGACACAGCCTAAATTTGCCATTTCTTTCTTTGCAATGATGTCCTTCTTTGTGGTTCCTATTCCGTTTGCCATTTAACACTATTTCCAGTTCTTTAAAAAAAACACAGTAGAAGTACACCCATCCTATTCTTGTGTATTATTTTGTTCTAAGTAAAGAACTTTGCTCTTGGCTGCTAAATTTCAATCTATTACTTTCTGCCCATTTATCCAATTTATCCAGATAGTTTTGAATTTTAATTCTGACTTCTACAGCAGTGTTTCTCAAACTTTATATATATATATATATATTGTTTACACTCTTAACGCATATTCCATATAAATACAGCTTGAAAAAGAGGTCAAATTTTTCCTCCTTGGTTTTGAGCAATAAAATAATCTTGTCTTTACACCAGTGTTTTGGGCAACTGCTGGTTTGGAACTTCTGGGAATTGAAATCTTAAAGCCTTAAGCAATCCAAAGTTGCCCAGCTTGAAAAACATTACTCTACAGTTTTTGAAAATTTTATATAGCCAACTTATAATGACTTGGAAAAACAAATGTAATTAAAGGAATATGTTTGATGAATGAAGCATTAAGCATTATTATAAGTATTTTACCCCTTTCTTCCTCTTCCTGCATTTTTCCTTTCCTGGAAAGGGCAGGTGCTTTCCATGCCTCAAAAAGTTATTAAAGGTTTGCTGATATGTTGTTTATGCATTTTCTCTAGCCAAAATGTCCTCATTTTAATTTTTGTGATAAAGTCTATTCTGTGTTTTTCAAAAAAAATAGCGGAATGGAGTGCAGTGAACTGTGCTATTTCTGTGCCTGTGGCGCATCATTCAATGAAAGCAGATGTTACATTGCAAATGAAAAGCATCATAAGTATTCAGTAGATGCTCAGGCTCCCTTTTTGCGCGTTAGGTTGAAAATGAAAAAACAAACAAACATGAGAGCAAACCTGAGCTGAAAGGGCAATAACCACCTGCTCTTCATTGTTGCTTCTTACATGCGAGCCACATATTTTATTTGATCAAACACCAGATAGATTCAGGAGTCTGTTTTTCTAAGTACAATTGTGATGCATTGGCTTTTTTTTCCCCACTGAAACCCATGTTCTACTGAAACACATCTCCAGTCTTTGGTGTGTTCAATATAAGTAATGATATCTACACACTACCCGCCAAAAAAGTTGATATAAATTATATACTTATAGACAGAAATAACAGAATAACCAAGTTGGAAGGAAACTTGGAGGTCTTCTATACAACTCCCTGCTCAAGCAGAAGACTTTATAACATTCCGGACAAATGGCTGTCCAGTTTCTTCTCCTTCCACTGTTGGATGGATGTTGAAAACCACATAGCCATGATTTTATGTGGAACAACATTCTCCTTGTGGTTGATTACAGGCCATCAAGTTGTTGATTCTTGGCGATCACATAGATTTTCTCCTGGAGTTCTCAATGATGAAAAGTGAGGAAAGTTTCTTTTTCTTAGCAGTTGGCTTCTTTGTTTTTAACAATCTTCCATACCTCTCCTAGGAAATACCTCCCTGTTTCCCTAAGCTTCCTGACATTAGTTGATAGGAACTGTGCCCCCAATTTCTAGTAGTGAGGAGAAAGAATTCCAAGAATTGTATGTGACAATGCCTGGAGAAATTGGAAACTGAAGAGATGAAGTTAGGATGAGTCTTAAAAATGACAAATAAAGTATTTTGAATAGCAAATAATTTATGCAAAATATGTTACAAAAATCTAGGATGTTAAATAAATAATACAATGTATTCTCTTTTGACATTTTGTAGGCTTGCAATTCTTTTAACAATATTCTGAAGATTCCCCCCTTTCCCCAATAAGAGTTGCGTTATACAAAGGATTGAATGCATGTTTCTTAATTTTATTGATGAAGTCATTGTAAAATACTTGGAAGAAATATTGAGAAAAATAGATTTGAGGTTAAGTTTATCTTTCTTTATAAAAAAAGGATTGCTACTATTATATGAAATTTGGTTCCTCTAATTTGGAAAACCCAAGAATCCTTGAATCTTTTTTCCTTAATAAGGTCACCATAGGATACATCTTCTGTTTTATGATGTAAAGTGATGGTGCTATAATCAGTGTTTCAATAAACAGTATTATTAATAATTTTAAAGCTTTTTAAATCACTTGCAATTCATCAAATTGTGTGTGAGATCCACTGGAATTGATGAACAATTTTTTTTTGGTAGACAATTTTATACCTCTCCAATTTGATCTGCTCTGCAAATATGATTTTTTTTTTAAAAAAAATCATTCATTGGTGTTTACAACTACTAATTTTCAATGTATTCATTATTCCCACATAGAATATTTTAATTCTGCACACAAATTCATGAATATAGGATTGAAATTCAGTATAGATAAACTTAAATTTATGACCACAGTTGGGACCAGAATGTTTGCCGCTAAGTAATGCGGTTATTAAGTCATGGCCATTTTTATGACCTTTTTCACAGGAGCCATCAAATCACTGCAATCATTAAGTGAATTGTGATTGTTAAGTCACTCTGGCTTCCCTCACTGATTTGTCAGAAGACCGCTGGGAAGATTGTAAATGGTGATCATGTGACCTCAGGACACTGCAACCATTATAAAAACATGCCAGTTGTCACATGCCCAAATTTTGATTTTGTGATTACAGAGATGCTGCAATGGGTGTAAGTGCCAGGACCAGTTTGAAGTCACATTTTCCAGTGCTGACATAAATTTGAATGGCTATTAAAAAAATGGTGATAAGTTGAAGACTCCCTATACTACTTTTCTCTTAAAGTAGTACTAAATAGACATAGGATATTCTTTGACTTTACTCTCTGTTAGCTTTGACCAAAAATGGAGGTGGAATAGTTGTAGTAATAATAATAATAATAATAACAACAACAACAACAAAAAGGACCTTAATTGAGAGAGTATCCTGTACACATTAGCTTACTGGAGGACTTGAATGTAAAACAATATATGATAAAATTATTTAAAGTTAATCAAATGATTCAGGGATTACATGCATAAACCTGAAACCTCAAATTAAAATGACCCTCCCCATTTAATGCTCATACTTTGCAGATCTAAATGAACGTGTGCCTGTCTTACAGCAATAGCACTTAGACTTATATACCGCTTTATAGTGCTTTACAGCCCTCTCTAAGCGGTTTAGAGTCAGCATATTGCCCCCAACAATTTGGGTCCTCGTTTTAGCCACCTCGGAAGGATGGAAGGCTGAGTCAACCTTGAGCCTGGTGGGATTTGATCTGCCAAACTCTAGGCAGCTGGCTGCAGAAGTAGTTTGGAATTCTGCACTCTAACCACTGCACCATAGAGGCGCCCCAGTTCGGTGAGCTTTAGAATGATCCTGGAAATGATATTTTAGGGAATTTGTGTAAAAATAAATTATGATCCATTTGCATCATGGAACACTTAGAAAATGGCTTCCTTGCCTTTCAGATAATGAGCATGTCACTGTAAATGTAAACAAACCTGAAATGTGTGACTAATTTCTACACTTTATCCTTCTTGTGCAAGGCACATGTGTCAGATTCTTTGGAGTTCATCTCTTAGAAATCTGTTTTTCACATACTATATATTGAAATCTTCCTTCCCTCCCTCCATCCTTCATTCCTTCTTTTGGAAAACCTTGGACATGTGCCTATTGGCCTATGCCTATTTTAGGCAATGCTGAAATAACCCTAAAACATACCTGCAGACAATATATGTTATTACCACATGTTTAATCATAATGCCTGATTGTCATGTCATTTTCTGTTGTGTCTGTCACTTTGCTTTATAATGTGACTAAAGAAAACCATATCCAGATCAACCTTTGAAAATGTTTTTTGTTTTTTCCAGTTAAGGAAACTATGATATGGTTACTGTTATTGTCTTCAGCGGTGTTTTTCTTCTCTTCCTTTAGTCCATTCCATTATTTTATTGGTGTTATGAAAGAATAAAAGAAGGAGCCGTTCATTCAGAAAAGTGTTGTTAAAACATCCCTCTTTATCATTACATTTCATTGCTTGAGAAAGCAATTTGTAATTCAAGGCAAGAGTTAATTTGGAGAACTGTTAAAAAAATATTTTTCTTTTAGTAGCTCCCTTCCCGTTTCCTTCCCCACCCATAGACCATCTCTACAAGAGTTTGAATAATCCAACTCTAATTTGGTTAATAGATTATTTCCAAAACATGTTGAAAGAATTGTGTTGTATGATAGAGTCTGTGCCTAATTTGCACAGTGCAGAAATTTTAGGGTGCTTTTGTTTTGAGGGTGTAAATGCAGAACAAACCAGTTTCTACAAATCTGAGAAACTCTGAACATAACACAAGCTTTGTTAATTTAAAATTTTAGAAACTGAAAATTGTAAAATAAAATAAAGCATGGTCCTGTACATTCCAGTACATTTCGGTATATTGAAACTTTACAATATGAAAAAATACATCAGCTCTGTACAGATTTTTTTTCCTTTTTACAGATAGGTAGGATGAGATAAAGATTTATTTTAAGGATCATACTTCATTTTTAAGTCAAAAAAAAGACTGCACAACTTAGCTAATTACAAATCGTAGACTTGAAACAATCTGTATTTGAATGGTAACTTTTTAAACAGAATGGGGAGTTTTCAATCCATCCCTGGAGAAATACTGATTTAATCCTTCATGACAAATTTAAAAAAAAAATATGGTGATGATTCTGGGTTATCTTTCTGACCACATAAGTCAGCTGAGAGTGATCACTGATTTCGTGCTGCTCTTGTGATTGTGCTCAGATCCAGGTCAGTCTCTAATGGTGTCTCCATTGCTTCTTCCTGTGCATTTGAGTCATAGGACTTATGACCAAGAAGTTCATGATGTACACCACAGTAACTTATTGTAGGCTGATCATATGCAAGAAATGTAGACATATTCATAGATAAAGGTATCTGGAAAGGAAATATATATGAAAAATAATTAGTAGAGAAGCATTTGAAGATGAACTAGATTTAATGTCATGAGACCATGACTAAGTCACCTACCTTTCTGCAGGGGTGGGCAATTATAGCAATTTTACAACCTGTTGACATCAATTCCCAGAATTTCTGAGACAGCTTGGCTCATGACTGCTCAGGAATTCTGGGAATTGAAGTCTACAGGTCATAAAGTTGCCATAGTCATACCCACCCCTACTTTAGGGTATTTGCAACAGCTTGGGAAATAGGAAATTGGATGGCTCTGCAATGCTTGAATGAGGGGTATATTCATTATGCAGTTATTTTATTTCCATTTTTTTTAAATTTGTCCCTTATAGCATAACATTTTTTTCATGAGATCAAATTAAATAAGCCACAGTGGCAACCCTCTTCACTACACTTTCATGGTCCTGAGCAGATTCTCTTCCCATATCTATGTATCTGCTATTAAATCTCTAAGATAAAAAATATGTTTGCTTTTTTGGCAACTTTCAAAAAAAATTAAACCAAACCTAAACTTAGAAACTTGGTTGGGTGGGCCTTTTGGAGCAGTGATTGCAAATGACCCTGTGAAATGTATCAAATTCTGAAAATTTATTTTTTTTAATTTGGCTATGAGAATTGTCACGTGGAAATTTCTCTCAGAGAATGATGCAGTGTAACCGTTGAGATGGTTTTATAAATGCAAACTTTTAAAGAGTAAATCTTGCCAAGTTGTGTATTTGAATAAATCCCATTCCAGCCAGGAAATTTCTAGGCAACACACACAGCCAGGTTAAAATATTTTCTTCTCAAGCTCAGCTGGAAAGAAAGTGCTGCCTCTATAGCCAATGATTTACTGGTCCCAGTACCGAGGCTGAAACTGCTGTTGACTCCTCTCCCCCAAGTCCATTTGGGGAAGTTTCAGGGCAGTGGTTAGTTATGTCTTGAGACTTTAGCGAGGAAGTCCACAGGCAAGTGGACCAGGAGACATCAGCTGAATTTGCTGGGGCCTGTGGCAATCCCTTATCTTGTTTTCTAATTACCAGGTAGGCTGTAGGAGACAACCCCAGGGTGAGGCTGGAGGAGGGGTCAAGTGCATCATCAGACTTGAATCCCTTCTTGTCCACGAGCTGTATTTGAGTATTGTTTTGTATGCTCTAGTTAGTAGTGTGATATTACCAGAGAAAAAGCTATGTAGGATTAGGTTAACAACTCTTAATGCTTTTTTGTCTATGTAGTTACAATGGGCTCTAGCACTTAGATCATTAGAGATGAGTATTCCAAGATCCTTGACAGAGTTTGGATCATCAACAAGGTCTTGACTATTCAGCCTGTATTTTATTTTCTGATTTTTTTTTTGCCAATATGTAGGACAGAGCATTTATTTGTTGAGGTTTGAAGTTGCTATTTGTTTGACCATTCTGATACATAGTCAAGATCTTTTTGAAGGGTAGCAGTATTGTCTGTGGTATTGAGCAGCTTTACATCATCAGCGAAAAGAACGCAATTGCTCTTAATATGATCACAGAGATGATAGTAATGGGTTTGGGACGGAGTTGGTATTCAGCAGGTTCTGACCAGTTCTCGAGAACCGGTAGTGGAAATTTTGAGTAGTTCAGCAAAATAATACCTCTGACTGGCCCCGCCCCCATCTATTATCTGCCTTCTGAGTCCCAGATGATTGGCTGGGTCTTCTTTGGCTTCCCTACACAGGAGAACCGGTTAATGGAGTGGGGAGGGAATGGGATTTTGCAGTAATCTTCCCCCAGGAGTCAGGAGGGAATGGAGATTTGACAGTAACCTTCCCCTGCCACACCCACCAAGCCATGCCCGCCATGCCACGCCATACCCACCAAGCCACGCCCATAGAACTGGTAATAATTTTTTTTGAATCCCACCACTGGTTTGGGAGTGCATTCCTTTAAACAAAGGAAGATAAGAACTAAAGCAAAACTGAGCAATAGCAGCAACAACAAATTCTGGATTTTTGTATCATCAAGACAGTTAGAAGATAGTCTTGATTCTGAATTTTTAGTAGACCATACTTTAATGAGATACAAGGAGGATGATAATAATGATGGTGATGATGATGAGTATTATTCCTGCAGGGCAAATGGAGAAGTAACTTGTGGTTATTTTATTTATTTATTTGTTTATTTTTGTCAATTGCTTACAAGATAATAGGTATAAGTAAAAAACATAGTTATGAATACATGGATACATATAAGAAAAATAAAAAATTTCCTTGCATCCCCTACACATATTTGTTTAATATACATTGCATGCCTTAATTTTGCGTGTGGGTGGTTTGTGATGCTCTTTTGAATTGTGGTGATTATTTGTGTCCCCCCCACTTTACTATAAATTGTATTAAATTATGCATAAATTTATTCATTTATTCATTTATCTGTTTTTGAAACCAGTAAATTTCTTTATTCCCTCGTAACTGCATACTAGACAAAGTATGTATGTAGATATGTATTTATTTATTTCAGTCATCACATTTCTATATCACCCATCTCACACACACTATATATTTGTGTATATGCCTCAGTGTGTACATATAAAATATCTAATGATTTTTAAAGTGTGTTATACATGCTTGGGTGTTTTCAGCTAATTAACTATGTGCTGACTTCTAGTGGCACATATTTTAGGAGGAGAGCCATATTAGTCTAGGATACAAAAGAACAGAACAATTTTGATAGTATGTTTTCTGACTAACAATTTTTTTAAAAAAACAAAAAAAACAGAATTTTAATGGCTTTTAATAAAATTTGTTAGTTGAAAATGGTGCTGTAAGACTTGTTTTGGGTTTTGCTTTTTGCCTTACACATATTGTTTTGTATCTTTTCCCCAAGTTCCCTCTTTTTAAAATACATTTTGTACCTTGTGTCCCAAAACATGAGGAAAGGGTATTAAATGCAGTAGCCTTAAATTAAGCATTGGTAGCTTTGCTGTGATTGTTCTAGCTGTAGAGACAGGAGAATGAAGATTTTTTTATCCATACCCCTCTGTTTTAGAAACTGAATAGTCTTCAGTTGGAAGCAGTAATGGGAACATGCTCACTTCTCTGTTCTATAAAATATAAAATCTACCTCTTCCTAACACTGCTTGAGCTGTCTCTTGTGCCTCCCATAAACTGGAAGAAGCAATATCCATGGTATATATTTGCTCAGAGTTCAGTCTGTTTTTCAATACAGGAAGAGTTGTGTCACCAGCATCTGACAAAGACAACAGTACTGATTCCAAGTCTAGTAAAGTTTCACATTCCAGGAGCATAGAGTGATTATAGTCACTGAGAGAGAATATTTTTTTGTGACAGAATGAAAAAAAAAGTAAGCTGTAGAAGGAACAAGTGCTTGTGCTTAGCATGCATTTTTTTTTTTACCAAGTGAAAAAGCAACAGTCTGATAATAGATTATAATAGATAGATAATATAATAGATAGATAATATCTGATAATAGATTAGGATGTTACCCAAACAAGAAACAGGGAGAAATCAGGCATCCCAGCTGAAGAGAAAAGCTGGTTTCTAGCCTTTTAGGTAAAATATGCAGGTGTTAGATGTTAAAGAAATTTGAACATGGAAAACCGTAGCATGAAGAGCATTTGTATTTGAAACTCAGAAGTTGCTGGAATTCTGTGGTAACAGCTTATCAATTGAACAGAATCTTCATATTTTGAGGAATTTGGCATACAATGTTGAATGCTCTTCAGTGTTATATTATTGGCTTTTGATAGTCTATCCTCAATGTAATATCTTTTTATTTACAGTCCTAGAATATGAAAAGAGCCAGTTTGGTGTAATGTTTAAAGACACTGAGGTCGACTATGAGTTCTAAACCTCCCTTAGATACAGAGCTGGATACCTTTGATTCAGCCATTCTGTTTCAGCCAGAAGAAGAATGCAAGAACAAAACACTTCTTTAATTATTGCCAAGAAAGCTTCATGGACTTGTCCCCAGGAATCAGGACTGACACAGAGATATTTTTAATTAAAAAAGATTTCAAAACATGAATAACTTCTAATGAAGAAAAATAATTCTGCAAAACAGTAACTTTCTGAGGTTTGTTAATACCCTTTCCTAGCTATACATCTTCTTTTGTGAATGTATCAAACTCTCATCAGTAATGGCTTATCTAACTCAGAGCAGCTATGAGGCATTCAGGAGAAAGAAGCCTAACAGTATTTATTTCGAATTAATAAAAGAATCAGAGGGACACCATCCTTGAGATTTCTCATTCCAAAATATTGTGCATATTTTAATAAATATATCCCTATAATGCGCATTTGCATTAATATATCTCCTATCCTAGAAGAACAGTTTAATAAAGAAAACATTTCCCCCCTGAGAAAAGCTTTTAAGGGTTTTTCACCAGTAAATGCACCCCCCTTATATCACATTAGGTAATTCATCAGCAAGAATGATTTCAAATTACATTTTTTTCTTGGCTGTAAAATGCTACACATACATCTTAATTTTCCATTATTTCAAAATATCTATGCTATTTTTTATGTTTCTGGTTGATACATCTTTTTAAAAACAGGAAGTGAGATATTATTGATATATAAGATTTTAAACAAAGTTTGTTTAATTTTTTTTCAGGACACCACCAGTCTTCTTTTAAATATATTTCTTGTAAGAATGTCATTTCTATCTTTTCTTGCCAGAAATGCTGTCAGTGTAGCAGAAAAAAATGGCAAGTCCAGCCATTCACTATCTTTGGGAAGCAGAATGAGATATCCAACTAGGACATCAAATGACTGCAGTATAATCACTATTCTCATTTTAATTACAAAATGCAGAGCTGGAAAATGATTCACTAATATCTCATGCTTCATACTGCACCACCAGCAGCATTGTGTGTCTACAAATTGAAGTCTTGTTCTTGGCAGAACTATCGGACGTGATTGCATGAATATATGAGAGTCTGCTTGCATAGTGGGACTTTCCTGCTCTTTCGCTGCACTGCAGCCCATGAAAAATGGAGGGTGAAAGTCAAGAATGATGTGGACCTAGTATACGTGGCCTTCAGTAAAACATTTTGCACAGGTAGAGTATATATAGTAACTTGCTCAATTGTAGTAACTGTGAGAGGGATCTTGGACTCATAGTAGACAATCATTTAAATATGAGCCAGCAGTGTGCAGCAGCTGCCAAAAAAACCAACACAGTCCTAGGCTGCATAAACAGAGGGATAGAATCAAGATCACGTGAAGTGTTAATACCACTTTATAATGCCCTTGGTAAAAAAGATGTTGAGACTCTAGAAAAAGTGCAGAGAAGAGCAACTAAGTTGATTAGAAGACTGGAGGCTAAAAACATATGAAGAACAGTTGCTGGAAGTGGGTATGTCTAGTCTGATGAAAAGAAGGACATGAAAGCAGTGTTCCGATATTTCAGGGGCTGCCACAAAGAAGAGGGAGTCAATTTATTTTCCAAAGCACCTGAGGGCAGGACAAGGAGCAATGGGTGGAAACTAATCAAGGAGAGAAGCAACTTAGAACTAGAACTATCAGAAATTTCCTGATAGTTAGAACAATTAATCAGTGGAACAACTTGCCTCCAGAAGTTGTAAATGCTCCAACACTGGAGCAGGTTTTAAGAAGAGATTGGACAGGCACTTGTCTGAAATGGTATAGGGTTTTTTGCCTCAGCAGGGGATTGGACTAAGAGACCTGCAAGGAGCATTCCAACTCTATTATTCTATTCTATTCTATTTGACAAAGTAGACCTCAATCTATTTTCTTGGTAAGGTGGAGCAATGTGGGAGAGACGGCATCACCACCAGATGGATTTGCAACTGGCTGACCAATCACACTCAGCATGTAGTCCTTGATGGAGTCCTCAACACTGAATCTCACCTAACAAAATGCAACCCGGTGGCGAGGCAATGCATTAGACAGAGACACCCCTCATGGGAGAAAAGGCAGCCACTGCCCTTAACACCCAGCCTCCCAGTTTTGACTGAAAAGAAAAGGCTAATCTCTAGCACTCCTTCAAGCTGAGATGGCCAGCAGAATGTGTCGTCCCTGTTCTAATCAGCTTCACAAGAACAGAATAATTGCGGTAAGGAAGGAAGAATGGAATTGGGATGGCCTAGTGCCGTGATGGCGAACCTATGGCACACGTGCCAATGGTGGCCTGCAGAGACCTCTCTGTGGGTACGTGAGCCGTCGCCTCCACTCAGCTCCGCCACGTATGCGCCTCCCACCGGTCAGCTGGTCTTCGGATCTCTGCTGCACATACACAGGGGGCAGGGGGCATACAGGAGACATGTGTGCATGTGGGCACAATGCACAGGGATCAGTGGGCATGGGCAGGGGGTGGGACACATGCATAGGGGACTGGCCAGAAGAGATGTGTAACCAGTTTTGAAAGGTGGATACTATAAGTGACTGGAAAAACAATGAAGTAGTGTGATGCAGGATTTGTTAAAAAAGAAAGGGAAAGATAAATAATAATTTTAAAAAGTTTCTACCGTGTTGTCAACCTTAACTTTATATTTTAAGAACTTTAAAATTTCTGATTAAAAAACAAATATAACTTTTTAGTTTTTCTAACAATTTTAATCAAGGTAAGTCTAGAATTGCATTAAGTAAATAATTAAAACAATTACTTGGATGTTCCTGCACACATGTGCATTTTGGTGCTTTGAAATTATATCTATATCTATATATCTATATCTATATCTATATCTATATCTATATCTATATCTATATCTATATCTATATCTATATCTACCTACCTACCTACCTACACATCCATCCATCCATCCATCCATCCATCCATCTATCTATCTATATGCTAGACATTTTTTTACTCCCTCTTAAAGTTGTACCAGCTAGATAGTAGGCTTTTAATGTTGCATCTCTCAAGACATTTAAGAACTTTACAGGATGATGATATTTTATGTAATTAAAAGAAGACACTGCATGCTGGAAAAACAAACAAACAAATAGTGATTAGAGAGCCTTGCTAACAGCTTACTTGTACCCTGCAGATGGTGACCTATGCCTGCCTAGATGTGCTGACTTGGTTTTGCCCCATTTTGTTTCAATCTAAATATCTGAGCTGGACTGAATTCTTTTTTCTGTGATTTCATTTTGTGATGTGTTCCCACTTTTCCACTTAGTTTTCTGTAATCTAAGATATTGTCTCACACTTGTTGCAAAGTGTTTGAGTTAAAATAATTTTATACCTAGAGAAAGCTCTCAGGGCACCAGATGGTGCTTGGACTAGGTGGAATGAATAGGATATATTACTTTGCAGATGGGAATTCTCCATTTGGTGAGTTGTATGTAAAACATT
The DNA here is from genome assembly GCF_900518735.1 of Pseudonaja textilis. Next base: position 446,450 of record NW_020769378.1, read on the forward strand.
TTTTTTTTTAAAAATCTGACATTTGCTTATGATAGAGGATGAGCCTAACATACTCCTTGTTATAAAATAGCCTTAGGTTTTGCATGAATATTGGGGAACTGGGATTATTTGAAAACCAAGATTTTAGACAATATCTTGATCAAAGGGCTTGTGATGAGAAAATGAAGACCTCTCCTGAGACCCTTTTAGCCTGGGACCATTTCAGTTATTTTTATGTTTGGGTCAAAATTCTTTCCTGAAATGAATGGCCTTTTGAAATGGAATTATTTTCACAATTACTAGCTTGTTTGAAAGTTTGCTGCAGCTGTTATAAATTTTACAACCTCACCAATTTTGTTCTAATAACTGTTACCAGTGCTCCAAATAACAACATGAGGGCCACTCATGACTTTCCTTGGAAATCAAAGCATTGTCAATTTCCCTAAGGTTGGAATCCTTGTTCAAAAATGGCAGCACTTTGGGGAATGAATCCATTCAGATGCCCAGAATGCTATCATGTAAAAAAAAACACCTACATTGAATGGAAGATTCTTATACATAATATTAATGTCCATATACCGCTGGCACTATCTAAGCATGAAATGAACATTTTAGATCAGGAGGAACTAACCAAGAAGCTACAGTATATAAAACAAAATTATTTTGAACATGCAAATAAACCTGATAGATGGTTAGCGTACAAACTGAAAAAAAGAAAACAAAAAAAGAACAATATACCAATTAGTGGACAAAAATGGAGTAATAGAGACTGATTTGGAAAAAAAAAGGAGAGAGTAAGAGAGTACTTTGAGAACTTATATAAGCAAGATACAGTTGATCTAAACAAAATAGAAGAATATTTGAAAGTAGTTTTACATCTGCTACCGGATGACAAAAAGGAAATACTTAATAAAGAAATAACTTTAAGTGAATTGAAGAGGTGATTAAAAAACAAAAAAAGCAACAAAATCCCAGGCCCAGATGGCTTTCCAAGTGAGTTATATAAAGGGATAGGAGAGGTATTAGAAAATGTGTTGCTAGAGATCTGCAATGAGGTATTACTGGAAGCTAAAATTCCAGAATCATGGAAGGAAGCTTATATTACATTAATTCCTAAAGAGGGTGCAGATGCCAATCAAATAAAGAATTATAGACCAATATTTCTTCTAAATTCAGACTATAAAATTTTCATGACTGTAATGGCAGAAAGATTAAAGAAAATGCTCAATGACAAAATTCACCCTGATCAAAATGGATTCCCTCCCATGACACAGATTAGATATAATATGAGAACAATAACAGATATATTAGAATTATATGAACGGCACCCAGGAAACCAAGTGGCTCTTGTTTTCCTGGATGCGCAAAAGGCCTTTGATAATCTTAATTGGGATTTCATGAAATACCAGATTAATCTGATGAAATTTGATGGTAATTTTGCAAAAATGCTAAATTCAATTTATGCCACACAAAAGGCAAATGTACTGATAAATGGAGAAGCTACCAAACCATTTGAGACAAAGAAGGGTGTCAGGCAGGGATGCCCACTGTCACCTCTGCTTTTTATAACAATTCTAGAAACATTATTGGACAGAATTAGATTGAACAAAGAAATTAAGGGAACAAAAATTAAAAGTCAAGAGTACAAACTATAAGCATTTGCGGATGACATGGTCTTTGTCATAGAAGAACCAATAGATTCGGGACGAGTATTATTAAATGAAATAGATAAATTTGACAAATGGGCAGGATTAAAAATTAACAAGGAAAAGACTAAAATGCTAGTTAAAAACTTCACAATCAGTAAACAAAAAGAATCAGAGGAAATGATGGGATTACAAATTGTGAATAAGATCAAATATTTAGGCTTTTGGCTAAGACCTAGAGCATCAATCCTGAGGGAGGACAACTATATTAAATTATTGCAACAAATTGGAAAGGATCTGGAAAATTGGAGTAAAATGCAAATCTCAGTGTTAGGTAGAATAGCAACGATCAAGATGAATGTACTACCCAAAAGTTTGTATTTATTTCAAACAATTCCGATATTATTGGATAAAAAATTCTTTAAAGACTTGGATAAAATTGTTATGAAATTCATTTGGGCAGGGAAAAAAATGAGAATAAAAAAAATCTATCTACAAGATAATAAAAGCAGAGGTGGCTTTGGACTTCTCACCTGGGAGACTTATAGCGCCGGTTCTAGTGTGGATAAAGGACTGGATTAAATTGGGAAATAAAAGAATCTTAACACTTGAGGGCCATGATTTACAAATAGGGTGGCATGCATTTTTGTGGAACCCAAACAATAAAAGCCATTCATATTTCTCCAGACACACTATACGTAAATCTCTGATTAAAATTTGGACAGATATTAGAAGGAACCGCTACACTAAAATTCTGAGGTGGCTTTCAACAATGGAGGCGATGTTCCATCCCAACACGATGGATATTAGCAAAAAGCTCAAATACTACCAAATTCTAGACAATGAGGGAAAACTTAAATTGATTCAGGAGTTAGAAACCTAAGAAATAATTATTGACAATTAGTCCTACTTTCAAATAAAAATGAGATATAATAGGGATGTAAAAAATTATGGATTTGAAATAAAAGACACTCAATTAGATAAAATACTCCTGGGCCTGGAGAAAAATATGATATCCAAATTATATAATTACCTACTAGAATACGAGTTGGCTGAAGAAATTGTGAAAGGACCAATGCTAGCCTGGGAAAAAACTTTGGTTATAATATAGATCTGGACGACTGGGAGGAAATCTGGCAAAGGAATCTTACATTAACAAAATCAATACCATACAAGGAAAATCTATATAAAATGATATATAGATGACATCTGGCACCCTCTAGATTAGCTAAAATATATCCAACAGCAAACCCAAGCTGTTGGAAATGTAAAGAGAAATTCAGTACCTATTTCCACCTTTGGTGGACATGACCTGAGATTAAAAAATATTGGACAAGGATAAGAATATGGATAGAAGAAATGATTGAATGCAGACTGGAATGGAAACCAGAACTGTTCCTCCTGGGGATGATTAAAGGGGACTATTCTCCCAAAGTGAGATACCTGATCATCCACTTACTAACAGCAGTGCGAATTTCTTTGGCGCAATATTGGAAAAGACCCAATGTACCACCGATACACACTATTATTCAAAAAATTTATGAATGTGCCAAAATGGAGAGGCTCATGCTTAAATTAAATAGGAAGGATGATTCAGAGTACTACCTGGTCTGGGATAAATGGTACAATTGGGTAGAACACAAGAAAAAGAATGTGCAGAATAAATGAACCCAGGAAACATATTATATATAGTTGTATATACTGAATATATAAAATAATGGTTTCAAGCTTCTCCTCTAATACATAAACACTTTGAAGGTTCTAATGATTAAATAATACAATTATAATCCAATAGCAATAGTAGAGTAACATGTGTTACTATTTATTAATATGTTATCTATAAGAGACAAGGAATACTTGCCAATTATTAGTTAGTATTGTTTATTATGAACTATCAAACCTATTATCAAATGTAATAGAAATGTTTACTGTCCATTTTTTAAAGAGCTGTAACCATCAGAGGAGAATGCTGTAATTCCCCTTAGTCAAGTTTTTGGTGACCAATTGTTCATGATTAATTTTCCCATGTTCTTCTTTTGTTGTACTTGTGTTTTGGTCTTTGACCACAAATAGAGTATTATTATTATTATGTTTACTGTCCTATTAGTATGTTTACTATTTTTTATTTCTGTATACTCGTAGGTTTATATCTTTTTAATCCATTGCAAATAAAGTTCGTTTTAAAACTAAAAAAATAATAATGTCCATATACCGCTTCTATTGATTTTTTTTCCTTCCTTCCTTCCTTCCTTCCTTCCTTCCTTCCTTCCTTCCTTC